>JANTCA010077938.1:0-14849 GCA_024741275.1 Chironex yamaguchii
TTCTGCCAACAGAGTACTGGTTTTATTGTTTTAATGTAGACAGACTCCAATACACTTAGATGAAAGGACGATCTAGCGCAATGTCGCAAATTTTCAAGGCCATTTTCAAGTTTTATACCACAAAAAGATTGTTCAAAAACAAAGGTATTAGACTAATACCTCTATTACCAGGCCCAGCCGCCGCTGTTTGGTCATTATATTAACATAACTAACAAAGGTCTCACCATAATCAAGAAATTGTTTGGTCGACATCACAAACAAAGTGTTTGGTCAACATAAGTAACATAGTGTCCGGTTATCACAAAGAAAAGTGTTTGGTCATTATAACTAAAAAAGTGTTCGGTCATCATAACTAACAAAGTGTTTGGTCATAACTAAAAAAGTGTTCGGTTATCATAGCTAAAAAAGTGTTTGGTCATTATATTTAACCAAGTGTTTGGTCATCATATTTACCAAAAAGCGTTTATTCCTCATAATTAACGGAAGTGTTTGCTCATCACAATTAAGAATGTGCTTGGTCAACACGATTAAGAAAGTGTTTGGTCATCACAATTAAGAAAGTGTTTGGTCATAATAATTAAGAAAGTATTTGGTTATCATAACTATCAAAGTGTTTGGTCAACGTAACTAAAAAAGTGTTTGGTCCACATAGCTAACAAAGTGCTTGGTCAATATTACTAATAAAGTGTTTAGTTATCATACTTAACAAAAAGTGTTTGGCCATCAAAATTAACAAAAGTCTACGGTCATCACAAGTAAGAAATGTTTGGTCATCATATTTAACAAAAGCGTCTAGACAGCATAATTAACAAAAAGTGTTTATTCCTCATAATAAACGAAAGCGTTTGGTCATCACAATTAAGAAACTGTTTGGTCATCACAATTAAGAAAGTGTTTGGCAATAATAATCAAGGAAGTATTTGGTCATCATAACTATTAAAGTGTTCGGTCAACGAAACTAACAAAGTATTTGGTCAACATAACTAAGACAGTTTTGGTCATCGTAATTAGGAAAGTGTTTTGTCATTATAACTAACAAAGGGTTTGGTCAATATATTTAACGAAGTGTTTGGTCACCATATTTAACAAAAAGCGTTTGGCAATCATAATTAACAAAAAAGTGTTTATTTTTCATAATAAACGAAAGTGTTTGGTCGTCACAATTAAGAATGTGTTTGGTCATCATAACTAAGAAAGTGTTCTGGCATTAAATTTGTTTAAGTGTTTGATCATAATCAACAATATATATGGAAGTCATTATTGACGCAAATCACTCAAATCAAGTAACACAAATCACTCCATAAGTCACATTGACAGGTACGTATAGCTTCTTGGTTTCAGAGAGTATGAAACCCAGCGGGCGTATAACTAATACAGTTTTCAAATACTCACAAAAAAAAGCCCAAAATAAAAATATTACCTTTCGACTCCAGCTGAGCCTGAAATGTTTATTTGGGCATTGCTCTAAGGACAAATAACACGGCCGGAAATGACTTATAATAAATACAGAGAGTAAAAGTATTGAAAATAACTTGGTATGATCGACGAATTGTATGCGGAAAGGGACCATTTTCGATGCTAAATAAACGGCCTAGGTCTTCATAGAGGAAACAAAGTCATAGTATGTCTATAAAATACCAAGGCTGCCCCCCAAAGGGAGCAGTTTTCCTTAATGCGACCTATATATCAAATCATAGTATAAAAGACATAAAACTTCACTTAGATTTTCAAATAAATGTATCACTTCCATCGCCTGTTTGTTGGAGGGCACTCAGAATTTAATTAACAATCATACACACTATTAACAATTTACATCTTAAAGTCAAAGAAGCACATCCAACAGAAACGAGAGCGAGACGGAGAGGAAAACCAATAATGAACGTGAATTGTTTGAAAAAAGACAGTGGAATCTGAGATCTTTACTGGCAAAGAGAAGTCAAATCCTCTTATCAAAAAGCTGTGTTCTCACAAAAGCAAACAGTCCTAAGATGGCACATACTAACGGCACTCAAAGCACACACAACCCTTGCGGATCGCCAACAAATTCCACACGAGCTGACAAGACACTCTGAAAGTGCTATCATAACATTCACAATGTCACGTGTACAGCGTCATATTGACCAGCAAACTTCGATGTGCAATCGCCCAATGCTGCAGCGCGAATCAGTGTTTTTGCATCATGCAAAACTGGAGGTTCCACGCTTACTAAATTAGAATAACCATTAACAACAAATGATTTACTACCAAGACAATTACTCGTTAATCTTGTAAAACTGTTTTATTGCAAGCATGTAGAGAATCAGAACTTAAGTCTTGTACCTGTCAAATACGTCATCCTTAAACAATGTAGCACTACGGGGGGGGGGGGGGGAGCGGTGTTGGTAGGGACCTCCCTCACTACCAGGGTCTGCCGTCCGTCACTACTTCCGTCTTACATGTCTCATAGCACTGTCGACGCCGCATTAGAATTAAGGACCAATACAACGACATGGAAATCCGGTAACTGATTTATGCCTGAAGGAGTCAATGAGAGTGTATGGGGAGCGGGGTTTGAAACATCATAATAACTTAAGATTGTTTGTCCTGATAAACAGTTTAAACCTTCACCGTCTTGAGAAACAGGCTTAATTTAAACTACTACTACTTCGAAAGGATATGACACCCCTCAAGTACTATACGCCTCACTGAATCACAAATCAAAATACTGGAGAAAATACCACAAGAATTTATCGATCCCCAAATAAGTATTGCAAGTCTTACTACACCTTTCACTAAAAAGAGAGGGTTCATTCTCTTGATTCGCCGGTTTCTCATAATTTTCAACAACAAACTCGCATCTAGAATTACTCTTCTCAATACCTACACTTTGCACTCTTACCCAAAGGCTCCCATCCCTTTCGAGTAAGCAAATCCTTTTTCTCGTCCCTCTACGCTGTCGAACTCTCTTCCTCCATTTATACTCACTGGCTCTAGTAGTACTTCCATTTCTCATTTTTCATTTTTGTAATGTATGACACGTTGAAGTACCGTTTTAATCTTGATTTAGGTGACCACCAACAAAAGAAAAAGAAATTATATCTCACACGACTCACATGGACTGACATGACTTAGAACTCTGTAACAAAATATAACAAAAAACTGACAATTAAAAATGATTAAAAGTAATATCAAATAAATAGCATGAAATAACATAAAATAAAATACGTGAAATCATATCAAATAAGGTAAACCAAAATAAAAAAAATAACAACAATAAACAACTCTCCAACCTAATTTTCCAGTCAAGGTGCCTGCATATCTCACAAAGGTCTTGACCCTCAGTCAAACCCGCCATTTAGGCAAATCAAACAATAACTCTTTGATTTCCTTTTAGTCGGGGTATTAACTGTCTCTATGTGTACAACGCGCTTACATAATTATTCCGGCTTTCTTTGAAAGTACAGACGTAGCCAGTGGTTTTTCAAACGCGTTATGTAGAAAGCAGATGACATAACTTTGTTTAAAATGCATATTAAATCAAAACCTGGCCCCTCTAAGGTTCACATAAATAACAAATTTTGTTCTTGTTCATAACTCTTTACAATGATATCATGGGCCCTCGTTTATCGATTTGCAAAAAATCCTCTGAAATTCACAGTGCAAATGGCCTGCATCCTCTAATGGCCACGGGGCACTGTTCCGCTCTAGATTGCCCTGACCATTGTTTAAAGTTTGAGCTGTAGATATCGGTGATAGTGGGTCCTGTTGCTCTCGGGTCACCTTTTTCACACGAGGCAACTTTCTCAATGTTCAATGGCGACTCTAGCCGTCTGAAAGTGAGGGAAACAAAAACTCAGAGTTCAAGGTAAAATTTGTTGACCACGCCCTTTTTCCCACTGGGAATGCACTCTTTTCTGTCAGACAAAAACCCTCCATAAGAATGACGAGACTTTTATAATGACTACAACTTGACAAAGATCTTACAACTAGAAATTCAGAATACAAAGGGCCATCTCTAGTAAAAGCTGGAGGACTAGTCCAGTAGCTCCGCCAGTGACGATATTACAATTTGGCTTTTTTCATGTTATACCAAAGAGAAAAAGGCACCGATTAGATTAACATAACTTGCATCTAACACAGGATTTTCAAAGTGTCTGAGAATCTGGTACAGTGCACTTTAATCTCTGGACCTTACGAACGATGCCTTAGGTGAAAGTTCGTAAAGGTTTGCCAGCAGCTTCCCCCCATTCTGAGATCACTGCTATTACTTTTGATGATCCTTGTTAATACTTAAGCTAAAAGCGAAGAAGCACATCATTGGCTTTCTGGCAGTAAAACGTTAGTTTGGCACTCCATCACAACTGAACTGACAGCTCAGCCAAAACTCGAGGTAAAACGATACTAACAAGATTGCTAATCCAGCTATCAAAATGATATCCTTAGTACAAATAATTGACCTAATAATAACCAGAAGCTCTCAGACAGGTCAAGCCAATGTTAAGGAGAGTATTCCAGTCTGAATATTCAAATTAGCCTTGAGGATAGGATTCACGGTAACTAGATTTGATAAGGATTTCCCCAATAGCTGTGGAAGCAGTATCAGTTGTTTCTATTGGCGATTCCCGTTCTAGTTATGGTTTCATGAAATACTGAGGTCAATTGCAATAGTTGCGGTTCCTGGACCAAGACTGTCATTAGAATAAAACCAAAACTTTAATAACTGTAGTCAAACTTAAAACAATTGGAGGTAAAACAGACTTATAAATGCCACCAGAACTATACGGTAACCTCCAAGTGAGCAAGGGAAGCTCAAACTAGTATAACATTTATGCTATCTTGACTGGGCAACTAAATTTGCAGACCTTAAAATGTAAGAGAAAGATTAATGGCTTCTGTGACAATTCAAACTCAATTTGTAGCACAGCATGATCCCTGAGCATTCCCTTGTATTTGGTTAAGTATCTGCTCTACCTGATCTTTTTAACAATTGAGTTTGATGCGTAATTTGACCCTTTCAGAATCCAGGTCAATGCAAAACTTGACTCCTTTAACACTGATTTTGATGGACAGCTTAATTCCTGAACTTTGCATTTGCTCACACCTTGACCACGTAGCTTGTTGGACAAGACAAGACTTGTACTGCATTGGCAGTTACTAGAATCAAGAATATTATGGCCACCCCAGTATATTACACTACCGTATCCTGCAATATGCTGCAATTGAGGAAGCTCTGGCTGTGATGACTTTCATTAGACAGAGCATGTGCATTATATCAAACAAGTCTCTAGCCACAAGTCACACAAAGATGGATTTTGATGATTTCAAAAACTACACTAATCAGGAAATTCATGAAACAAAGTTCAATGGTGTTCACCTACGAGTATATTATGCTGGGAAATACAACAAATAGTACTTTACCTGATCCCTCATATTCCTGATGTTTGAACCTTCCTGCAATAAAATAATAACAAATATCCTACAAGAACTTTAAAAGTGTGAAACAAGGGCCTAAATACTCCATCGGAACAACCAAATAATATTATATACTATATTCACATATTATATACACTTCATATCCACTACAACTGGTAACAAGAACATGATACTGAGAGAAACAATTATATAATTTTACACGTGAAACACCGTTGATATTATCTTTAGTTATCCGACAATTGAAAATACTATCCTTAATGTATTTAGAACTTAAGTCTCATTTGCAACAAAAACTGTTACTCTTTCTAAATACACCAACTTATGAACATGATGAACAGAAAAAAAAGCAGCAAGAGAGCAACCTTAAACATGTATCATAAAGCCACTGAAACGCTATCGAAATACTTATTAAAACTCTATGCCTGTATTTTTGTAGCAAATGGTGTAGCAAAATATTCCAGCAGTTCGTGTAGGGTGGGGTAAGAACACACCACTTTCTACTAACAATAATACAACGTGTGTTTTGAGGGTAATTAAGCTAGATCATACTCTAACAACAGCAGTCACAATCAACAGAAAACAAATTTCTGTACCTTGCCAATTATTCCACCAGCATCCTATTAAAGAAAATGGAATAAGTAAATCAGCGCAGTGCAAATAATTACAGCCTAAGCATATATAGCTAATATAGATTGAATAATACTGCTTTAACTAGATATTCTCATAAATGGACATTCTTTAGCATAACTATAGAATATAAATCTAATTCATCAACTGTACAGCATGATTAGTTACCTATCATAATTTAATGTTGATACATTTCACAGTAAGCATTTGCGCTAGTCTAAATTATAGTCATGCAATTTTCATTTTAAGACAATCATTATTACTTAGCATTATCTATCTATCTATCTATCTATCTATCTATCTATCTATCTATCTATCTATCTATCTATCTATCTATCTATCTATCTATCTATCTATAACATAGCATCTTAGCAGACACTAGGGACCTTAGATATTTGTCAAGAGTGGATCATTACCACAATAGATGCAAGTGGGAGGCTCAAACTTGCAGCCCTCAGCAGCCAAAACTCAAATCTACATGCCATCACGGCACAAAGATTTGTTGAAGGACTTTCAGTCCTTGGTGTTATGAGACGAAGGCCAGCGGTGGATAAGGCCAAATTCATTAATTTTGTCTGTGTTTGGGCTTAAGCTTTCATCATATATGTAGTATCTATGTACTATAAACATATATGTATATAGATGCATACATATATATCGGCATATATGTATATGGATTGCTGACTTCATATAAAAAACAAACTCAAATTGTACTGCAAACAAAACCTAATCCACACAAGTCCAGCTAAAAGACACAATATTCTTGTCTAGCTCATCCAAATTAATGGAGCAATATTATCAATACAACTATGAAGACAAATTATATTCCTGTGCATTGTGTTTTCCGTAAATATCATGTTGGTCTTCCCTTGGCAGAGATTTAACACAAGAATCTTTGTCAGATGAAGTCTTGTTCAGTAATCTAGTACATCCCATCCAAAACATCATTTATAAAATATACTTTAGTGTCATTCAAAGGATGCATATCAACTTACCTGACTCAAAATGATAAACCGCACAGTCAACTTCGCATCAAGATCTTTATTGTGTGCTTCAGCCATGGCTACTTCCCTGCAAATAAAGTGAATGTGTATAAAAATGTTATTTTCTTCTATTGTTCTTTACTATGTTCATTTTACTAATCGTAACAACTACCCTGCAGCATGCAAGGCTTTCTCATACACCAAGCACAATCAAATTTCTAGACTGATGTCTTCATTCTTGGCTATGAAAGGCAGGTTGACCATTAAAATAGTCCTATCTTCTAAAGCATACTTACATGATACCCTGTTGACATTTGTCACTTTTCCTGGAATATATAAACTAAACAATAATAGTGCACAAACTACAATTTCCCCCTAAATTAAAGAATGGCCATGTCATTGCCCCAACCACAAGCTTCATGCTGTTATTTCACAACAATAAACTAACAAGACCATTTTTCTTAAAGGGGGGCTTGCATTCCCCCAAGTGCAAGAATATGGCTCCACCTGTGCTTCTACTAAAGGTTTTATGCTAATGGGAGAAACCTAAACAAGTACAGTGATATTTTTTCTCTTGGGGATGCTGCCTTTCTATTCAAGCAGTTCACCTGCTTCTAAAAGATCTTGCCAAGAGAGGAAATATCATATGAGAGGAAAAATTTCATGGCACTGCAACCTAAATTTGCTGAAAATACTAACCCCTTCGCTTCTAAGGTCAGGACTATTTTGCAAAACTTCCATATGTTTTTCAACCTTTGGTGTTACATTCTCAAACATTTTGACAGCTATTAATATCTGTTTTCCAGGATGGAGAAAGCCACTTATACTTACTTATATATTCATACATTCCATTCAAGGTCACAGAGTAGACTGATTGTCAGAATACTCTAAAATATAGATATGTTATTGCACTTAATCAAGTAACATTCTGTCATATTCTAAACTGGCCAAGTATGTTTTGACTCTGCATTAATTATCTCACATGGACACATACAATCAGAAATTTTGTGCTCCAAAAACACAGGTTTTCGAATTTTTTGAAAAATCAATATTATCAAAAAGAATGGCTAATAGCCCCTAGCCAACAACGGTACAGGACCAAGATCACAACTTATTACTAACTTAATTTATTCAAAGCCTTCAAAGCAAAAACTCATCATAATACGGAACTCATTGGATGAAAAGCTGCAATCGTTCATCACATTTTGTACAGCAAGATCTTCCACACATCATTATCATGGCTAATCAAGTCATCTTTTCGTGTGCAAAAGAAGAGTCAATCTTAAACAAATGCATATGGGCAAATTTAAACACCATAAAACATTTTGCTAACGAAAGCAATGACAAAAATTTTCATTAGTAAGCAACACCAGAATGGTAACGTTGATGGTTTTCAAGTGCACAGTTTGTGCATTCAGAGACAGTTGTCAGTTTTGAAGGATCATGCTCCAGGAGACCAATCCAAACAGAGGTTATCACGAGCCAAATAGAGGTAAATGAACAATGGCTGACACAAAAACAACCATAACATGAAGAATATATCGCCATTGTACTTTTCTTAAACTGTGAGTAGTTTATACATTACTACTGAGAAAATGATACAAAGGACTGACAGTAGGTATAACGTTACATTTATTCTTAAATAAAACCATACATTTCAATGGAAACTTTTCCTACCCGAACATAAACACTTTTCCTGAAGAAAAAATATTTCCATGGGCCATCAAAGGCTTTACATATATGCATACAAATATAATCATATGCAATGAAAACAAAAACCAGACTTTCTAGTCCACGAGACAACAAAACATATGTTAATGGCAAAGATGATTGGAAGAAGCAATCAGAGACCACATGCAAAAACGAAGAAAACTTAGTGACTACCTAATGTTAAGAATCAATAACAGATGATATATTTACAACTTGTTACGGTTTTCATCAAATTTCTCAACTTCTCAAGTATTGCTACTATCACATATTACAAAAATCGTTATATTTGCAACATTACCATTCGTGAGGGAGAACATAAAGTGAAAGTCGAAAATCTGGAAAAGGTCTTTCAAGTAACTGTATAAAGGATCCTTTGCTAAACAAGAACAAGAACAATTTTTTGTCAAGAACATTTTCTCCAGTAGCTATCTCAGGTATGTCATAGAGGAAGGAATAATCGAAGACAATGACCATTTACTTTCTCTCTAAATCATCTCCCTGTACCAGATGACTCTAAATGTCTCAGCTATTTTCATACCATCGACACTGGATAATATCAGTTCACCTAGTTTTACGCCTTTCCAACTCTCTTCAGCCACAGTTATTGGCTTCTAGAAGTCTCAAGTTAGCAGTTGAGTACTCTTTGCAATACTACAAATGACAACACGTTTCAAAATTAGAACTGCTGCACCCAAAAAGGTTGGTAGCCAACCTCCATTAAAATGAAGACCACTAGTCTGCTAGTGTTTTCTGGAAGGCAATAAGAACATGCACCAGTATAGTAGGAGCCACAGGCTATGATCAAAGTTGTCAGACAAGAAAAACATATTTTGACTGGCAACATTCCTATCTATGTCATCAAAATTCTTACAGATATATGCTATTTTGTAAAGAACTAAAGCTAGTCATCTCCCAACAGTACCGACTTAAAAACATATCTTAAGTAAAACTGACATCTATAAAGCTGACATTGATCACATAGACCCATCAGAATACAATAACAAAAAACATAGCAGAATTTGTAGTATCGAAAATAGGATAATAAGGTAGGATCGAAAAGTAGCCAATAAAAAAGCAATGAGCCAAGGATTTGGTGAGAACAGACAGAGAAAAAGAAAGGAAGCACAAAGGAAAGAAATAACTAGAAAAATGTAAAATCAAACTAGTGGAATTTCCTCCTGTCAACACAGGCTAGGGCTAGCTCCTAAATGTAAACCACCTCCAAAACACCAAGATGAAATTTTGACCTTGCTTTAGCAGCCACTGAAAGGTTGTCACTATACAGCTCATCATAGAATGGACTATTTAAAAAGTGCTGTCATATAGCAGAGTCACATTCCTTAGTCATAGGGCCAGATTTACAAGGTCTCAGGGGCTGTTGGCAATGCTAGTTGAATCTGTGCAGATGTGTCTTCGAACATACTGCTTGATTCAGACAATTAACCTTTGGGAAATGCAGCCTATGCCCCTGGCTTCACATGGTCACCAATTCATTTGTGTATGGCAGGAAGCACGTACTTTTGAGTTGATGGCAAAATCTTGCATGTACCACAGATGACAACCAGGCTTATGGCAAAAAAACCCACCAATCAATACACTCACAAATTTGCTTTTCAAAATGTATCAAAACATTGCTAATCCAAGGAAGTTCGAGATAAACTAGGCATTTCTTAGAATCAAATGCAGGATATGAATTAGAAGATGCAAAGTTTTGTGAATGCATTGAGTAACTATGTTTTTGCAGTAGCTATTGTCTAAAAGGATGATTTTCGCCTGTTCAATCTCAAAGTTCCGTTTTGAAGGGGAGCAAATAGAAGCTGCCCCAGGAACTAAGGTTTAAATCAAATTGATCTTATGTCCTTCTGGGATGAGCGAATCCCATCTGAGATATTGACTAGTAAATGTGGGTCTTCTGTAGTTGCTTGTTATTATAGTCTTTTCAACTATGGAATCTAAAAATGGTAAGCAGCTGTTTTCTTCCTTTTCAATAGTAAATTTTAGTGAAGAGTGTAATGAAATAAGGTTAAGAGGGATATTTTCACAATCCTTTTCACAGTTTTTTCTCTAAAAGGCAATATGACATGTGACCTTCTGGTATTTAAAATTCTATGCTACTGATTCATGATAATAATAGTAATAATCATCATCATAATAAATAATAATAAAAATATTGATAATGGTAATAATTCTTTTAACTTCCAACTTATTATCTTCTATTATCTCAAATACAAACAAATACTCTCACAAGTGGCATACGTGAAGTATATATGACATTAGTCAGACTTAAATTACAATCATTACCAAGTTCAGGATAAGTCCATTCTTTATCACATGTACAGAATATATACTATGAGGTCCTAATAATACATCCGATCATTTTTCTTATCAAATAGTCAGCATTTTCAACCTGCAAACTTTTCAGCATAAACACAAAAGATTTACTTTCACTACACATTTCTCCAATCACACCCATACTAAGGCTGATAAAATTAACTTTGTAAACCTTATTCAAATTGTCACATAAATTTCAATATTTCCTTGATTTGCGATGACAGTTGTACGCGAAATATGTTTCAGAGCCAACTGTTAATTTCATAGTTTCCAGACAATTTTCTTTTTTGATGATATTGTATGGTCTTAGCTCATGACCAGAAATAAGTGTTGGAAAACCATCAATCTTGTAGAAGACAGAAAGACCTTGTCTTGGAGACTGAATGAAATCAGCTATTGTTTTGAGAACTGAATCATGACTCCAGGGTAGTGCATAAAGTGTTATTCAGGTCACGTGATGTGAAGTTGCAAATATTTCTGGGTAGTAAATTAAGTGCCTTGTGCCAAAATTTTAGGTGACATGGAAAGCATTCCTTTATTAAAGCTTTAATAATAAACCCTTATGAAGTCACAGTGTTTATTACATGATCTTCCTTTTGTTTCTGGAAGTCTTTACTAAATGATGTACTACTTCTATAAGAATCATACATTACATTATTCTATCTCAGAATGTCAAGTACCATGTTACTTTAGGCAACAGATATCTTTGTTACAAAGACAAAAATGTTTTGGGTGTGACGAAGAAGAGAATCAATTTTGGTTAAAAATCTGTCACATGTATTGATCAAGATTTCTTTGTGTTTGGAATTGTACCATTTTTGAAATAAAGTAAATTACAAAGTCAGGGATATTTTGATATCTCAAAATAACAGGTATTGAAGTATGATCAACCTCACCAAAAGCATTTTTTAGATCCAAGAGTCAAAAACTGAGCTTTGATTGAGTTTGGCATTTTGAATGACGTGAGCCAAATGAGCAGTATGCTCAAATGTGCCAGATATTCTTTCTATAAATCCTTTTTGAATTGAAGCTTGAGTAAAAGTCATTTTGGTTTATATACAAATATATGCAATTCCTTAGGACTGCTGGTCCGGACTCAAGACTTGTTGGTTGAAAGTTAGCAGGTAAATCTTTTGGTCCCATTTTGTGAATCAGAACAGTTACAGCACATTTCCAAGTCACAGAGATATTGCACGGTCCAAATTTTGTTAACTATGGCAATGATATATGATCTTAAATAAGGAGACTTTTTGAACAAAATAATTGTGATTTGGACTAAAGGACATGGGCTACCACTTGACTTGACCTGATTGACTTAGTCACTTGTTCATATGATGGAGGGTTAGTATAAACTAGAAAATGTGGTTCCTTAAATTTGGGAATCCAAAAGGGAATGACATAATGTAACTTGGGAATATGATGATTAAACACATTTCTAGAATGATCAATAATAATAATAATAATAATAATAATAATAATAATTATAATGATGATGATGATAATAATAATAACAATAATGATAATGATAATAATAATAATAATAATAATAATAATAATAATATTAATAATAATAATATAATGACCTCATTGTGTAGCCAAGGAAGTTTTAATTTTGAACCCGCTAAGAAAGCATTGGCCAAGTCATTTGAAATGATGGTGACAGATAACAACATGATACCAAGGTGGTGGCCTAAAGGGAGAACTGTCCTGTTACCTAAAACCAAAAACCTCAGTGACGAAAAGAATTACCGACCAATTACTTGTTTAAATACCTCGTACAAACTATTGACAGGTATTATTGCAAAGTATATCAGGAACCATACTGTAGTGAACAATATCTGGGATGAAGGTCAACTTGGAGCAGTGGAAGCTGTATTAGGAACAGTTGACCAACTTATCATTGATAGATGTATAAAGGAAGAAGTCAAACAATACCACAGAAATCTCGCTGTTGACTTTTATGACTATAAGAAAGCATATGACAAAGTTCACTATGATTGGATGATATGAGTTTATGAGTGGATAGGAATTCCAAAACTAATCATCCAACAAATTGAACAGCTAATGAGTATGTGGACGAGATTGGAGATATGGAATGAAGGTGAGAAAATGACTAGCAGATGGATAAAGATTTTGTGCAAATTTTTTGCAAGGTGACAGCTACTCACCAGTGGGATTTTGCATTACCGAAATACCTGTGTGCAAACTACTGCAACAAAGTAAAGGTTACAGAATTGGTGAACCAGGAAACAGGAGAGTTCATAGAACTTTCCTCTTTGTTGATGATCTGAAACAGTATCAAGAGAGTCATAAAATCCTTAAAGATGTCAATGAAATAATGGTGCAAGCAAGTCATGATACCGGAGCTTGTTATGGAGTGTCGAAATGTGCAGAAATAGTCTTTGACCATGGCAAGATGGTGAAGGGTGAAGGATTGCAAATACTGGAAGAATGAATGAAAACAATGGACCCAGATGAGAATGAGAGATTGCAGATTTCTTGGCATTGAGCAAGCAGACGGAATAAAGATTAAGGTAGTATTTGAGAGAGTCAAGGAGGAAGTAACCAAAAGAGTCAAAATGTTGGTGAACGATGCGAACTTGATTGCTGCAACAAATAAGGTGATACCAGTCGCATCATATCCAATGAATATCAGCAAATTTAATAAGAGGGAACTTAATCAATTGGATCAGGTGATAAAGAAAGAATTACGTGCAAAGAACATGTTGGGAAGGCAGGCAAGTGACGAGAGACTTTACCTGAAAATAAAAGGTGGGAGAGGACTAAAGTCAATGAAGGATGTATACAAGGGGGCAAGATTATGTGTAGCATGCTATATGTTAAAGTCGAAGAACCAATGGATAAAGGCAGTCTGGAGAAGAGAAAAGCTGAAAGAAGAGAATGCCATCATTGCAGAGTCCATGACCATTATGGAAGAAGCTGGAGTGAGACTGAGATTCGAAGATGAAAATGTATGGTTGGACAACAAATTAGTGGAGGCAAAATGGAAACCAACTTGGAAAAAAGTCAAAGACACGTTGAAGAAAGGTGTAGAACGAAGACGAATTGAACAGTGTAGGACAAAACAATAACAAAGTAAGATGTCTGAGGACCAAGAACGAGAATTGCTTGCACAAAATCTACACCCACGCAAGACATCTGCAATAATGGATATGTTGGAGCAGATGGTAGAAACGAGGTCATGGAAAGTTGCAAGAGGTTTGATAGAGGATGGAAGATGTCGAGTGTGTTATGAACAGACTGAAACGGTGGAACACTTAGTTGCAGGTTGCAAGGTCTTAGCAAACAGTGAATATCTGTCAAGACACAACCGAGCTTTGATGATATTGGCAGTTGGTTGGGAGAAAGAGTACAATCTCATTGGGCAAGATACGGTGTGGTATAAAGAGAGATGGGAACGAGGAATGGTGTTAGAGAATGAAAAAGCCAAATTTGTTTGGGATTTCAAGTTCCATCTTCGAAAAACAATGACTGCGAGGAGACCAGATTAGACTCTTGAGGGCAAGGAAATGAAAAGCATCTGGATATGTGACATGGCTTGCCCCCAGATCTGGATGCAAAAAGATTGGAGAAAGTAACAAAATACAGGCAACTGGCATTTGAGATCAGGAAGAGACATCCAGGATACATGGTTAACGGTGGTACCTCTAGTAATTGGAGCCCTTGGTGGTGGCTTAAAGAAAACCAAAAGCGAACTGATGAAATTAATTCAGAAAAGAGATTGGGTTTTAAGAACTGTATCTGAGATGCAGAAGACAATATTGA
>JANTCA010077949.1:0-14844 GCA_024741275.1 Chironex yamaguchii
CTACTACTACTGCTACTACTACTGCTACTACTACTACTACTACTGTTACTACTACTACTACTACTGCTATTACTACTGCTACTCCTGCTGCTACTATTGATATTACTACTACTACTACTATCACTACTACTGCTACTACTACTACTACTGCTACTACTACTACTACTCCTGCTACTATTGATATTACTACTACTACTACTACTACTATCACTACTACTACTACTACTACTACTACTACTCCTGCTGCTACTATTACTACTATCACTACTGTTGCTGCTACTACTACTATTGCTGCTGCTGCTACTACTACTACTATTGCTGCTACTACCTGTATTGCTAGTACTACTGATGCTAATACGATTATTGCTGCTACTATTAATTCTATTGCAACTGCTGTTGCCATTACTACTTCTTCCACTGCTGCAGCATTCCTAGTAGTACCAGTATCAGCACTTCTGCTAGTGATATTGCTATTGCTGCTGTCACTACTACGACTAGAACAACAACAGCTGTTCTGCCCGCGTCGGATTTTGCAATCACGGATACACGGAAATGGAGTAACATGTTTCAATTGTGCTACAGCAATGGACAATTTACAAGAGCACTCGCTGATATTTTTTACTGTATCCCACCAGCATGTCGTGGACGAAATTGTGTCAGTGACGAAGAACAAGAAATTATCAGTTTAAAGCCTTTGTAATGAGGAGACATCTTTACAGCGTACATACTCTATCCCGTGTCTTCTTAAAGACTCTGCATGGTATTTACAAGAGCTTTGTTTGAGTTTCAGTCGAGTCATTGTACATTTCCTTTTTATGATACTGTTATGGGTAATAATGTTACTATTTTACTTCGACATTTTGTCAGGAATTAGGCTGCGATCAGTACAAAGTATCAGAAGCAAGTGACTAACTTGTTACTGTGCTGTTGCTTAGTGACAAATTTTCCAATTATCAGTGCCATAGGTCACTTTCAGGACCAAGTGAGATTGCCAAGGTCTGGAGTTATGAGATTGACCTACTTCCATGGATTTTGTGAGATTGCTTATTTAGAAGGATCTAGGTGTCATTAGAACACTCATGAAGCTTTTTTTCTCCTCTAGTACATCCGAAAATCTGATCACGATGTATTATTATCTGAAATACTCATACATTAAAAATGTTTACTTAGTAACTTATTGGTTAAGGATTACATTGTGATTTTCATGCAAAGACTTCATCTTCTTAATGTGGACAGTGACCTTGTTCATTTTTTACACCTTTTTAAGTCTTCTGAATCCACACTGCTACAGAGGGAGATTGCTTGTATTGAGTTATTTGGCCCATGGTCTAACAATTAAGCACCTAATTGTAAATCAGCTATTCAATGGCTTTTGAACGAAGTTCCCAGTTTCCCATTTTTTCAAATGACGTTATATGACCTATGACAACCAATTGTCTAGCACTTGCTTGAGTATGCCACAAGGCGGTATTGAACCAGGAGCATCCTGATCAAAGTGCAGTCACCCTATTAATCAGACACTTTGCTACAATAGCTATGACCTATGTAGGGTGCCCTTGAAAAGATAGCTCAAGTATGTATCAGTACATACATAAATCGATACCTATGTTGGATTTCCCTGATGCTTGTCCTAATGATCAATCAATAATCAAGAATCAAGCGTACGGCTGTGTATTTTCTGTTTTATTAGTTTGACATGCAAACTGTTCCCTGCAATAAAAACACATTTTTGAAGTCACCAGTTTTTAAATATGAATAGCAGGTTAAACGACCTTACCACTCTTTGAGAACAACTGCTCGCATGGGACTTTTTAATCGAAATTCTCATTTGGCCTCTACGAGATTTCATTTCTTTTAGTCAATCTCCCAGTTTCTCACAGACATATTATGAAAATTCATGATTTCACCTAGATTGATGTAAGCCGATTTGCTGTTTAATTGAAATTGATGGTGAATATTTTTCATTTTGCAGGTGAACCAATAGGTAATTACAAAAAAATGTACAGTATAAAATGAGCTACAGAGCTTTTCATGTTAAGAAATTTAGGCAAAATTTCCCATATTTATGAGTAATATTTTTTAATTTTGAGAATTATATTAGAATTGCTCCTGCTTTACTTTGCCCCTATTACACTTGTTGACATTTATGAAGTTATCATCACCACAAGAAATTACCCTCGTGCAAAACAACTTATTATCTACACGCTAGTATTCCTGGTGTTTGATGTGATCAACAAAATTTAAATTAATGTCCCACGGGCTTTAAAATGATTATTCTTTTCAATTTCTTGCGTTTAATTTAAATTCTTCCTTTGACCGTTTTTAGTTTGGTATTCAAAAGGTTTAATAAAGATTACACGCAGTGCACTGGTTGTGGATGCCAGGCCAATTAAGGTCCAATGATTTACTGCAAAAGGATTAATTTTCTTTATTCGTATTTGCCATGAATTAATAATAGATGATACAATTTATTTGAAAGTGCCGCAAGAAATTCTAAGGTAGTTGTGAGGAAGTATTGCAAAGTACACTAAATACAATTGGAAGTCGATAGATTTTTCGATATTCAAGAGGCAAGGTCACCATACTAAGTATCAAAAGGTATGTAGTTACCTCGTTCATTGATTGACTGGTACTTGACATTTCGGCAAAACTGACTCTACTGGTACTTTTAAAAGGTATTACGAAAATTGGTAAGTGAATATGTTTATTTTGAATGATCATGCAGGTGCAATGGATGACTTAAGTTACCCTGAAGAAGAAAACACTGTTTAACCAGAAGGTACCACTTGATATTCTCCACCGCAGTGTAGGATTAAGAGATTAAAATTGGATAGAATTTCCACAGTACGTACATGTTTGTCACTTAATTATTAATACAAAGCTGTTTTTATGAGCTTAAAGAGGCAACAAAGGACTTTAACAGCTGCCTAAAGGTATGAATTTTATGTTTCTTATCATTTGTCATGTGTATCTCTCGGTTTCAACCTCAGTGTCGTAGTTTCTTCGTCAGGACGATATAAGACAAGATATTGACAACAAGGATATATGGTAAGAATTTGAAGATTAATGTGTTTTCTTCTTTAAAACAAAGATAATTTCTAAGATAATTTCATCTCTCGTCGCGTCATTGAGTCTGACTAATTCTCAAACAAAATCCTATTTCTTTTTATTTCGTTAGTGATAAGATAAAAAGGATTATGATATTCTGGATTTAGTTTTTAATTAGCATGGTCAAGTGTTAAAGGATTTTTATATTCTTTTTTCTATCTTTACCTTTATCATTTCACATATATTGCTGAGGCTTTTTGACAACATGTATACTTGTGGATACCTGTTCATCAATTTATGTAATCCTTGCATGACTTTCATCAATTTTAGCTGCTTCTCTGAGTCTCTAAATGCAGTTTTGACAACAAAAATACCAGCATATTAAAAAAGGTTTATTTAAAATTGACTACGATAAATTTGCTGGTCTGTCTGTAACGAATGCCCAATAAAATCCTTCACACAAGAAAGTTTGCATTTGTAGGCAACAGTCGTTCAAAGAAAACTGAAAAGCGATTGATACTTGATTTGAGAACGACTTACTATTTACACGCAAGATAAAACTTTGAATAAAATGCAAAGGCCTTTTTATTATAACAGCATATTAAAATAAAATTCTGTAGAAAACTTAGTGTTCAAAAGCAAAGAAGACGAACATAGACAAGGTGAATGATGTGCGCTTAACGATAATTGCTCTTTACTTTTTGGGAGTGTTCTTCTCTCACGACTCCAAAGTTGATGAACGAACACGAAATGGCTGTTCGTTACTGCAGGTTTTATTGACTGTTATTCTAGTTTAATTCAACATGTTGTTTGTGTCAACAATGGTGAAGAAGTAATCAATGGCAGCAGCTAGAGACTTTCTTTCATGCTTATGGTAAAATGTATATAGATATATGTATGTTTATATGGTTATGGTGCACTCTTGATAAATATATATTAAAGCACTTGAGGTACTATAAATGCTATAGACATACATATATATAAGTATATATATAGTATCTCAAAAGGCACAGTGCTTTGATATATTTGTCAAGAGTGGAGCATTATCACAATAGCTGCACTAGGTGGGAGCCGACCGGGCTCTAACTGGTAACCCTCGGACTCAAACGCCAAAATTCAAACCACCATACCATCGCAGCACAAAGGTGTGGTGAAGGATTTTCAAAGTCTTTGGTATCACGGGACGAAACCCAGTGGTTGATAAGGGGAAATTCATTATTTTTTCTGTGCTTCGGCCTTCATCAGTTTCATATATACTCAGTAATGCTATTGTGGTAATGTTCCTCTCTTGACAAGTATTTTATAGCACTGTGGCTGTTGAGATACTATATATTTTTGTGTTTGTCATGCTACTGGAACTGAGGTTGCAGAACTGTTTGTACCTCAATGTGCGGACCTCAGTGGTGACATGGTTCGAGATGTCCTCAGAGGACGTGCCGAAACAATTTGTGTTTGTCTTGTTCCCTTTTCTAGTGGTTTCAGCCATATTACTGGAAGGGTATAGAAGATATGAATGTGATTGCTGTGTTGAAGAGAGTGGATGGTTTCTTTTATTTTCCTAGTTTTGACGTTTGTTTTCGTTTCTATAGATTTTTTTCTTGCCAATTTATCGATATCAAGCATACAACAGTTTAAGAATACAATTTTGAAGCTATTCAAATATTAATATATCATAGGGGAGTGCTAGCTATTTAGTAATATATATACATACATGTATAAAGATGTTTATTTCGTTTTTATTACATAGGTATTTACAACAGTCCCATAATCCACTCCATGAGTACGTCGGGTATTTTAGCTGGATAAAAAATTCATCACCTACCAAATCTGCTTAGAGCAGTGTCTAAAACTAAAAGGTACCGACAGAGTAAATCGGCATTTAGAATTGCATATTCAAGATTACCGGTAATTCAGTTAATGTACATTCAGATCGCATTTTCCTTGAAGTGACAAGACTTTAAATCCTCGCTGGACAGTTGGGGACAAGGCGAATCAATGTTTAACTGAGAAAAACAACATTTTGTTACGTCAAAACTCAGGAAATTGACTACTGAGATGGGAAAGTGTTAAACAGAGTAGATCCCTTTTCTTCCAAGGTAAATGCAATTATAATTACTACACCTGTCTAAAAATGTAAATAACTAAGATAGTTCGCAAGTTTGGCGCTGTCATCAATTACAATGCAAATGCTAGTTGTAATGAAATGGCAGCTGATTATTGACCAAACAAACGAGAAAAAATATAGAACAAACTATTGACACTTAACGAAGCCCCAGTTAATCTCTCTTTTTTGTGCCTTTAATTTATGCCACTTTGTTGTGACTTTTTGCTGTCTTCCGCTAAAGGGCACTTAATGCTCCCATGAATTGCCATTGCCATGTCAGCGGATTCTGCCCCGCTGACCAAGGCTGTTGCATAGCCTATAGTCTTTGGCCATAACTACTCGAGATAAGAATATGATGAAATAAAACATTACATTTAAAACGAGTTAGATTACAAATGTCTATTTTTATGAAAACAAACTTTATATTATTGCTCTAAATTGCCTTACTAAATTTGGACTTTGAAAGCGACAATTTTACACTTGTGATGTCAATTCAAGACTTTTCTGAGACTCAAGGCGCCCACCGCAACAAATTATGTGCATTGAGTATTTTGCCGTACTTTCTTAAAGGGCTTCTAAAAATCCTTACTATCCCGTACTGCCAAAATAACACTGGATTCATTCATTTTACTTTTGTTTATTCGCCATCATTTGTCTTCAACACTTTAGTTTTGAAACATAATCATCCAAATATAATCTCGATAGCATGGTTAAAATGTTTCCCCTACATAAAGTGCACTTTTGAGGAACCAGGGGCATAGCTTTCAAATATGTTTCCATTGCACCGAACCCTCGTCCCCAATAGAACTCACTTCGCCTCTTGATCATATGGGCCCCAACTTACTAAATTCCCTAGTGCCCCAAAGTGCATTAATCATCCAATGTTTCCTGTTTATTGCACGCTGAAAAACTTTCCTCTAGTTCCACGTTGCCTCTGCAGAGTGTTCCTTTAAATGTCCTTCTTTTATCGTTCATGATGACAGCTGAATTTAACAAATGTTCAATCCATTATATTAGTTGTCTACCTTTATGCAGCTATATTTGTTAGGTCTTTAAGAACATCTTCAGTTGTGGTAAGGTGTTTCATCATAAAATGTCATAAAATAGAACGTGATTACACTTCTAATGATAACAAAGATCACTCCCTTGTATTGTCTTTTGTTTATTCATTTTCTCTTTCTTTGTTTCCTTTCTTGTTTACGATTGGCTAGTTTTGCTACATGTTTTGTATAAATAGGCTGCCATATACATATACTTTCCTTTCTGACGTTTCATACTCTGAAGAGTGTCAGACGAAAAAAACTTTTAAGTATGATTTTAGCGCAATGTTGCAAATTTTCAAGGCGATCTTTTGTTTTTCTGTCTAGAAAATATTGCAATTTCAATTTAGGTTCTTTTTATGATGTTTTTCCATTTAAGACAAAGTTTCGACTATCAAAAAGTTCCCCACAACCTTTTGATGCATATAGCTTACATGACAACAAGCAACGTCGTCGCACTCTTAACTTTATACTTAATACATGAAGGCGTCTGACGTGTAACAAATACAGCTGGCCCTGTCAACATCATGTCGACCTGTTAGCACACTTTGCGCTTGTAAAAATCAGAATCTCTTCAATTTGGTCTTCTTTGTTCGCGATGGACAGGTGATGACGATGATGGTGTATCTTAGGGAGGGTCAATTTTTTATGCACACGAATGTACAAGCACAGTGCAGTGTAAACGATTTGTACGGAAACAAAAATGGGGTGAATCATATACGAGACGTCAAAATTTGTTGTTTCGACGCTAATCCACATATAGTCCAAGCCAAGTGCTCTCATTATGTGGGACAAAATCAGGAAAACCAGCTTTCAAATGAGACAATTGAACCAAACTGTTTATGCAAAGTTCCACTAAAAATGCCAACTAGTTTAAATCCAATCTAGTTCTAGCACAAACAAACTTCACATTTGGGTATCTACCTATTGTGTACTGTTCTTTAAGAGTGGTTTTAGCTTTTGAGCCTGGTGGTTGAGAAATCCATCGCTCGCAAAAATTTAAATGTGATGCCATTACCTACATATCTGATATCATACCGAAGTAATGCAGATTGTTGTCTAAATGTTGTGGACATTAAAGCAGTGGATTCCAAGATAGTGGCCGCAATCGATTTTTTGTCATCTCGTTACGTCTATTACTAAATTTTGGTCCAACAAATTGTACCAGTTAGGATATTAGGCTTCTAATTCTTAAGCATGTTACCATACCTGGGTTATCGATCACCCTCTGGGTACATCATGGGTATTCAAGGAAATTACTTTTTGCAACCTAAATTGATGGAAAAGTTTAAAACTACGTAGTTTTGGGATGAATTTCGTCAGCCAGGCGGAGCCATGGCTAGAGGATTAGCTCGTTAAAAATTTTATCACGCTCAACATAAAAAAGATGTGTTTTTGCAAAAGTAGTATTCAAATGTGAGCCACAAAATGTTCTAACCTAGAACTGACATTCATATAATAAGATAATAAGTCGTTTTCTTATTACATGAGGAGTCACTCATTCTAGTTTATTCGACGTATTGGATTCAAAATCTTTTAATGGAAACTTTCTGTAAGTGCAGCTAGTCAGACTTATGTTGCTTTGTTTTGTAAAGAATGTGTGTCAATGTTACTGATGCAGCGAATCAAAGCTCAGTTCTGTGTTAAGAAGTCGATGAACGTAAACTATAATACTTCATAATCCCTACGTCTTACTTTCTGTTTCTTGTTTGTTCCTTTATCTCTTCCTTCGTTTTCTTGCCTGATTATCGGTTTGTTTCTTTCTTGTTCGTCAATTTTTAATCCTAAATTATACTACAAGTTCGGAATTGTTGCCCATTGGTTTATTTTGACCAACCTATGTGATCAGTGTTAGACTAAACAGATGAATATATTATTCAAAACAAGTTTATTAGGTTGATTGATAAGTTTTTAAAGAAAGCGACAATTTTCCAAATAAATGTGTTAAAATAATAAGTTGACTTATTTTGTAGATGTTAAATTTGGGATCACTGTAAGTCGTGTTTCGTATCAATAATTCATCTTTCATCTTTCTTGAAATGGTGTACATTGCCAAAGGATTTTATTGCATGTATGTATGACATTAGATTGGCTGTGAATGTACGTTTTACTTACAGAATCACCGTATTCTATTAACAGGGAATGAGACTCTCTTTTTCTCGCATAAATACAGTATATCGTACTCTGTTGTCTTTTTTTAACTAAACACACTAGACCAGAGAATCCGCGTATAGTAAAGCAGTAAGGATTGGGCTTTGACCTTATGGTTTTGCGTGGACTAATTGAAAAAATTAGCCCCAATTAAAACGCAGTCAAATATGTTTGTAATCCTTTGGCTTTAAGAACTCTTGCGGATTCGAGGACTATAAAAGAGAACGTTTCCTTGGTGAAGATGAGGCAAAATGAGGGATTTCCATGCAAAAGTCGTTTAGCAAGTCATCATTGTGGATATGAAAAGCAGAGTTTGAAGAGCATTTGTAGAACAATTCTACTCGGTTGCTTTTGAGGCAAGGTGATGATTGAAAGTTAAGAAACCGCATCTCGTTTATGGTCAAGTTATAGGATCCATGAACACGTCTTTAGTAGATAGTGGCCACACATTTTAGACTTCTTGTATTGGCTTTCTAGGTATCGATTAAAGTCCAGCTATAGGAAAGTACTTCCCACTCACTAGCAAGTTAAGAGTTGCATCAAAGTATTGTCAAAGTAATTTTTATAAGTAGAAGAGACTGAAACCGGACAAGGAAACATGTTATGTGAATGCAAAAATGGTATGCTTTTTAGTACTATTTATTGGATAGGTTGATATACATCTTGTAACTTTTGCAAGAAAATTAAAGGAACACTTTGCTCTTGATATAACAAAGACGTGACATCATATACTTTGTAAAATCGCTATCAGAGTTAGCTATGATGTATGTGTGCTAAACAAAAAGTTAGATGGAGTTAATACAGCTTTAAACCATGAAAAATTCACTTACATAGTAAGTTGCTTATGCAGCGACTAGATTTTAGACAATCTTAAAGATTTATGTTTGTTACTTTTACTTCCTCTTTTCTGCTTCTAATTATATTTTTATGTTGTAACATTTCCCCTCTTTTTACATCGATGTTCATGCCCCATTTTTCTTCTATATTTCTTTTTATCGTGATTTTCTCAAGACAACCTCTACTGCCTCTACCCTTGTGTTTATTTTCTTGCTGTAACTCTCCATTTTTTATGCTTATTGCAATGTGCTGTTTTATAAAAAGGCGCCAGTTTATTTTCATTGCGGCAAATACTCGTGGGTATCAGCATCTTCTTCGACCATTTCTTTCATTGTCTGTTGGCGGTAGCGGTTTTTTCTTAAGCAATATCGGCGTTTCAGTTTTGACAATATAATGCAAGCCACCGCTGTTGCCGTTTATGACCTCATAAATTGCCTGATTTGCACGTCTCAGGTCATCAGACGTGTCACAGAGGTCAAAACCTTTTCTTTACGACTTATTTATTATTATTTTGGACAACTTTTACATTTGTCATCCTTACTAGTTATTACAAACTTGTTATATATCTTAAAAATGTCATAGATCATAGAGCGAACGTTCTCAGTACTAAAGGTGTCATATTTTGAAGCATAAGAAGGGTTTTTAACTCCAGTGGTCATAATTACTCTCCTTTGCAGGCCTACTCAACATAAACTGATGTTGCATGTAATATTGTGTTTTCATTACATTGTACTATTATCGGATAAGGTAGTAAGAATTCTTTTTTCAACTACATTTACATTTGTTGGTTAGAAAAAAGCATGCCATTTTGTCAAGAAAAAATAAATAGCTGGTTTATAGCCTGCTGTAAGTAAAAGGTACAAGATTAGTTCAGGTCGTCCAAAGCTATCTTGGTTATTGTGTAAATATGAACACTGTCCTTTCTGGTGTTCAAAACTAATTTATTTGCATCATACACTTGCTAGATTAAAACCATAAATACAAATTAGATTGCTGAAGCCAGTCTCTTTTAATTCATTTGTCAAGCCAGTCATCAACAGACATAAAGATTATCTTAAGAAAGCAGTTACTGATGAAGAGGGTATCATATTGAATATAATGGAGATACGAATTGAATCGTTCTGATGTTGTAATTGCGGGTTCTTTTGGTGCACATTGTTATAAGTTCTTACTAGCTTGCAAAGAAAACATCTTAGTACATTGTTAGGACACCTCCAACTGTAAGTCATGTGTGTTTCAGAGTGACTGATTTAATTTCTAAGATGCATTTAACGATTCCAAGTTTGAAAGCAACAAACATTGCTTTGTATTTATTTTATGTTTAGTTTTTAGAATACGTTAAATGTCGGGTTTTCGTACTTTGTGTGTTTTAAGGCATGCTTTATATTCTTTGCACTAGCAAAAGTCGTCTTATTCATTATACTATGACAGTGCCTGTGTTGCAGTTGCCTTTATTGTAATTGTAGTCTTTCTTTCATGCACTTGCTTGCTATTTCTCAGTTAAGGTTTGAATCTATGTCAATGATCAGTGGATATGAGAAGGCACATTTAATCTAAGAATGAATCTTAGTCACCATGAAACGAACATCTTTAGGCAGCCTTGTCATAGTGACTAGTCCTCATAATGACATATAAGACATGAAGCTTTGTTTTATTTTGAACTTGGTATAAAGTAGCCAATGTTGGTTACAAATTGTTCGCAACGTTTGAAGTCTTCGTTCTGTGTTCTAGTTAAAAAACTTGACATAATCTTTTTCACTTCGCAGGAAGGGAAACGTTTTCTTTACTTTTTCTTTAATGTTGTCTTGCATGCCTTTTGAAAACTTTAATATGAATATTAGATAAAAGTGGTGATAGTAAGCAACCTCGTTCTACTCCTCAAAGTATTACTACGTCATATTCGCCTCTTGCAAGTTTGCTTCTTGTTTTATCTAAAAGATTGCTTTCAGTATACAATCGTGCCAATCCGCTCTAGAATCTATCTAGCATTGTGTGTAAGACAATAACTTCTTTTGCAACATTGCAACATTTTGAAGTGCTAGATTTTCACGATGAGATATTCTGTTGAAACGTCTTGATTAACTGTTCCATCTCTAAGTCCAGCACTTCATGATGCAAAACGTGACTTTGATTTTTTAGACTATTGTCACTAGGTCTGCCTTCACAAACCAAACTGCGATTGTTAGCATATTTCTAGACCATAAACATTGTTTTCGTAGGCTATTTTAACATTGTTTTTCTATTCCGTAAAAGTGTTAGCTTGTTTTCCGATAATATTTAGCCACAAACCAAGGAAAAACGGTTTTGCTAGTGGCGGTAAGGATTACTGTTGATATTATAGGTCAATTGCTGCTTAGAAAAAAGTCCTCGTTTTCTAAGCAAACAGGATTTTGGCGATACGTTGCTAGGAAACAAGTCTGGGTTCCCCCATAATGGATAGACTTTGCCTAATAAATATCAAACGAGAGACTCTACATTGTCCCATTCGTTTGAATTTTGTGATAAATTGATTAAGACAAAAAGTACTTACTGGCTTTTAACGATTTGTTGATTAATACCTTCCACGATGACCTGCAGATGTGGACGCCTGATAAGTATGTTGTCTGTTTAATAAAATTTGCATGAGACTGTTTAGAAAAGAACGATTAGAATGTCATGTATCACAATGATTGCATTTGTATTTTTCGATGTGTATGACTTGTTGTTCTGCGAGAAATGTCGAAGATAAGTTAAGCTGTAGAAGAGGTGAGTCAATCGGATGCATCATGACTTTCTTTCTTTTCCTTCTGTTTCCTATTCTTTCTTTCTGAAATATATTGTCAAGGGATATTTGTTTTCGTTTTGTAAACACCCAGAAAGCCATAAAGTAGAATTTACGAACAAGATACTCAATGCAACAATACTATATCTTAAACGTGATTTGTAGACAAATTTTATGTCGTAAGATCAAGGGCTCTTAGATTCAAAATTTCGTGATGGGTCGTTTTATTTTTAGAAGTGCACTCTATATTTTTATCATACACTAAACTACACCAGTGCATTGTCATATTTTGCATTTATTTGTCTTACATAGAAGAGGTTCCTTCTTCAAAAATCTCTGGTCTTCAATTTAATTTACCTCTCTTTGAGCATTTATTGTTTTAATATCGATGTTAATGTATTATTTTATTAGTTGAATAAAACACTGACCTAGTTTTTTTATTGAATGTCAAAAACTGAAATAATAGTAGCTTTCATTAGTAATAACGTTCAGGTGAGCCAGCGACATGTTAAGACGACCCATATCGGTGATAATCACGAAAGCAAATATCGCTATGGTCAGGTTAATAGCAGCATAGCTAAAGTAACCATGATTTTGACGATAGTCTTGTGATGTTGTTGATGACGGTGATGATGACGGTGATGATGACGGTGATGATGACGATGATGATGTTTATGATTATGATAATGATGATAATTATGATGATTATGATGATTATGATGATTATGATGATTGTGATGATTATGATGATTATGATGGTTATGATGATTGTGATGATTATGATGATTATGATGATTATGATGATTATGATGATTATGATGATTATGATGATTATGATGATTATGATGATGTTTATGATTAAGATTATGATGATGTTTATGATTAAGATTATGATGATGTTTATGATGATGTTTATGATTAAGATTATGATGATGTTTATGATGATGATGATGATGATGTTGCTGTTGTTGTTGTTGATGATGATGATGATCATCATCATCATCATCATCATCATGACGACGACGAGGGTGATAATGATAGTGATGCTGGTAACGATGATAAAGTTTATAATAATGATAATTATTGTTATAATGATGAGAATGACGATGTTTAGGATGATGATAATACAACAGTACTTCATCATTTTTGTGCAGGAATCCTTGTTATTTTCTCGGAAAACTGGCGTGAAGGTCACTTTTGTGATCAATCACTTAATATTGGTATTATCTTTCGTATTTAACTCGTTCTTTTTACAACGCCCACTGATTTTAACTTCCTTCAACTGTGACGTTTGTTAAACATTACTGAATCGCTGAAAGAGACATTGACGTTTTTATATGTCGTTCAAACTAAGCTAGATTATGCTTGGTGGAAAAAAAAAGCATAAAACAGATCCTTTTGTAGGATTTTGGAGAATCAGGACCCTAATCGGATTACTATGGTAAAGAATCTCCGGTTTCTGCTTCTACATCGCTGCAAATGATCTCAGCAAGAAGACGTGAACAATATCCCGCTAAACGAGAAAATGATCACCGTTTACCGTCCTAAGCATTAGCAGAATTTGCATTTTACTTCACAAGAGCTCAAGGACACAGATAAGGCTGCGTCATTGATACACAAATGAGGCTTTTCCCTACAAAATGCAGACATTGACAAAACAGCGCATCGATGAACAGCGCATGAGTTGGTATGATGGGATCTCTTTAATGTCTATTTATTACTAAGGACAGTCTTACGACGCCATTTTGAGTCTTAATGAGATTTTATTAGCTTCAAAGGTGAGCATTCGTACTCTGTGGGCATGTTTTAACAGAAGTGACCAAGAAATTCCTTAATCTGCATATCTGCATTGTTTGTTTTGTTAAAAGTTGCATGTCTGTATATGAATATTAACTAATGTTTTGTTTTAGCCTATACGCATAATATTGTCTCTTTTGTTTAAAGTTTAGATATGTCGGGCCGAGAATATTAGAGGTTTAAATTTAATATACTGATAATTGTTTTGGTGCATAGCAATAATTTCTTGGTAAAATGAATTAAGCTGTTGAGAGAATTATCATGCAAATTACACACATTAGCAATATATGGACTAGTACCTCTAATGTTTATTATTGGAGAATGCTAAAGTATGTCGATCAACTAGCTTTCTTTAAGGTAATACTTGAATATATGTTGATAATTGTATGTGTATGTATATAGTACAACAGACACATGTGCTCTTGACAAATGTGCTAGAGCATTTGTGTCTGCTGAGATACTGCATATATCTGACACTGATGAAAGCTAAAGTTGAAAATACAAGAAAAAATAATGAATTTTCCCTTACCCACCACAGGGTTTCGTCTCCTGATACCAAGATCTTTGAACATCTTTTACCAAAGCTTCGTGCCGTGATGGCTTGTGAAGCCGAGTGCTGGTTTTTGAGTCTGAGGCTTATAAATTTGAGCACGGTCGGCTCCTACCTAGTGCAGCTATTGTGGTAATGCCCCACTCTTGTCAAATTCATAAATATATGCATATATATACAATAATAATATATATAATGATATGTGTATATATATACATTCATCTTCAGAAAATGAATAAGTTTTCGAATCAATCTTTTTAAGGTTATCCCTGAAGAAGAATTATTCGAAACGTTAAAAACTGCCAGTTTGTTGAGATTATATATATATATGTCATAAGCATGGATGATTAAGCTCTTGAGATTCACACACATACATATATGCATATATATACATATATGTATATATATATATGTATATATATATATATAACTCAAAAAATACACCAATTCATTGACGTTTCGATTTTATCTTCATCAGAATACCGTCAGAATATATATATATGTATGTATATAAATGCATAAATGCATTTATATGTATATATATGAATTTATGTAT
>JANTCA010077960.1:3564-14843 GCA_024741275.1 Chironex yamaguchii
GCTTCATCGTCCTCGGCTTCATCGTCCTCGGCTTCATCGTCCTCGGCTTCATCGTCCTCGGCTTCATCGTCCTCGGCTTCATCGTCCTCGGCCTCATCGTCCTCGGCCTCATCGCCCATGGCTTGGTCCTCTTCGACTTCATCCTTCTCCGCATTATCTTCGTTATCATCATCCTCTGTTTCGCCAGCTTCAAACTCTTCATCCTCAGGCAAAGCGTCCTCAAACTCGTCATTTCCATCTAATTCACTTTCTGAATTAGATTCGTCATCCGTAGTTTCCTCAGCAGTTACAGCTGTTGCATCAAAAGCAGCATCAGTTGCCAATGGGTCGACTGCAGATTGTACATGTTCAGCGCTCTCTGAAAATTGAATTTATCAAGCAATTTTTTTATTTGGTTATATTATCAACGATAACAATAAAATCAGATAAACAAGTAGCACAAGGAAAGTAAATAAGTAAATAAATAACTTAATAAATATAAATTGTATAATGGTGTGAAGGGTGTCTGCTGGCAAAAAGAAATGTCAAGTGAGCACGTTTCGATAGTCAGGATTCAAAACAGCCAAGACGCATAAACATTCCCATCCTCTCTGTCATCACAGAACGAGCGTGCTCTTACATTTTATCATCTTAGAACGTTACAAAAAACGTTCTATAGAAACCCAGAGACTGGATACCAGTTAAGCTACAGGCGACTAGTTTGATGAAAAGGACACGTGTTACAACATTGCATCGTAGTTTAGGGGATCTTTCAGTTGGCATAGCATTGAATGAAGACGATAATTATTATACATTTGTCAAGATAATGATTTTGAAAATTATTGCGAAAACACCCAATACTAACTATAATTACAACTATAATCTATTTATCTTCCTATAATTCAGCAAATTTTTCAAGAATATACACGTTCATAACAAACATCGCAAGACGCAACTTATCTCGAGTAAGCTATCGTTAAGTAGAGGCTTGTTTGATATAAATCATTCTCTTAGACACTTGCACGAGATTAAAATTTCATTGTTTCAATTACTTCATGGTATATCCTAGTCCGACGGCACTGCGTCCCAACAGAGCATATACTCAAATCCAATGATCCAGTCCTGAGGCATAGCACAGATTAACTTCTTTAGAAATGTTGCCTTACACCCATACATTAATCAAAGCGAGTTAACGTGCTTACCAATATAGAAAACAATTTTGAAGTCTGAATCATCTCTCGTGAACGTTTGTATCACAAACCTAAAAGCGATTTTTTGAGAGTGAAATGACTATATTGAAAATAATGTATGGGATATGAAACTTACCTTCTTCCTTTATCACTGGAGCAGAAAAGGCTACAACACAGAGGCCGAGAAAAAGAATGATTGCCAATTTGCACATGATGGAAAGGATCTAGTAACGACCTCAATATGCTGTCAAAAAAAATCTTCAGCAAGAACTGCTGTTAGAGAAGATAGAGTCGTTTAAGTACTGTTTGAAGACGAATATTGATTGGTTAACGAAAATCATTTCTTTAAATTTGATTGGTTAATTTGTACAATTGAACACCAGCAACTTTTCGTGTAAACGAGCGGTCTTAAATTGCAATTAACATAAAATGAAAATAGATCATGACGCTTTGAATGAATTCATCAACGCAACGAGACCTCAAGCGAGAAAGGAACAATGGTGCTACATTGTATTGATGACGGAAGAGCCACACAGCAATAAAAAAACAAAAATCAAACATTTGAATTGATTCATATGGGGCATAAGACAGGAAGAGTTGCTGTATCCCTGTTTTTTCCTGACGATTTCGTTTGGTCAAGTTCTTCCATTGCATGACCACGTAAGTCGCTATTTGTGAATGAATCATTTCTTTCTCCAAACGTTTGGTAAAGTAAGAGATTATATGATTTAATAAACAATAGCTCAGAGCTGAAAAGTTCCATAAACCTTGATACGTAACATATAAAAGATCTCGAAAAATCTTTTAAATCGAGCTGCAATCAAGTTGGAAAAAACGTGCTATTCAATTTGAACTTCTTCCTGTCTAATTTGTAGGTACTGTTTGCCAGAGGGCTTTTGAGTTTTTGCATAAAAATTGGACATCATATAACTCATAGCAAGATTTTTAAAGGCTCCCGGTAAATGATAGAAAAGGCTTGCCTAGGAATTGAAAGTCATGCAACATTCTCTTCTCTCATCCATTTTCACATCTGTTCAATTTCCGGCCGATATGTTAAAGTAGTTACATCAATCATCAATAATCAGTATCCTCGGAGGATTGAACGGTATAGACAACCTATGTTGAAAAGCTGACGCATGAAATTCAACAGATTTAGAAGAAAATCATACTAAAAAAGTTACCCTGAAAAAGATCCGTAGTAGTCCAGTGCATAACTGAAACAGTCTCTGTCATTAATATTTTTGTGAAATTTATAATTATAGCAGCTTTAAATTTGCTTTTGATTTTTATAACCCCACCCTTCTTTTTTTACGTTGCATTTGCAAAGTTTAAACTTGCTTGCAGACAATTATAATATAAATTTGAAAACAATATCCCGTTATCATATGTAACGTGCCTGAGTCCTACGAAGAGGGAGCAGGACACGAGTTCTCACGCACGCTCTAGATGTTACCTAGCAACAGCGATCTTGTCATGGAAACAAGATACAGAAGAAAAAAATGTAAAAGAAATTCTGATGGTGACTTTGATGATGTTTATCACAGGAACTTCAGTTATCAATTGCTTGCCAGTGCGCAGAGGAGTCTTTTCACGGAACACCTTGCTTAACAACTCTAGATGGTAGGTGGCATAACAGAAGTAAATCTGTATACTTCAAATTTGTAGTAGTGTTGAAAAATGCTTTTGATTGTTTTGAATAGGAAGAATTCAAAATCCATCTTTAGAGCATTTCTTACTCAAAGCATTTACGCACAAAACAATGGCTGCATCTTATTTATCATTAATTTTTCTTATGAAGATGCAATGTTGAACTAAATCGTCTTCTCGGTAAAGGTGGCCGATCTTCAGAGTAAAAGAAAAACACACTGATAACTTAAATGTCACTTTAACAGTCATTCCAAGTTTTTTCAAAATTAACCAGGAATATTTTTCAAGGTTTTTCAAGAGAGTGTTACAAATTTCATTGCATCAGTGATATTACAAGGCACATTCAGCTATTTATTTGATGATGTGTTCATACAAGTTCAGTCTTTAGATCTATCCTCTGTCGCCTTCGAATGAAAACAAGTTCCCATGGCAAACAGAATATACTTTGAAAGCTTTAAAATTATCACATTGAAACATTTCAACACCTATTTGTTGTCCATGGAAACAAACAGAGGTCATGTCATTGTAGTTATAACCTAGTCAACTGAATCACATCCAAATCACAAACATACATATCTTTCAAATCAGTTAAATTTACATCAAGTATTGTGGCACGTAGACATACGTTTGTGGAGACTAATTGCTTTTTTCTCATACACCTTCATTAAGATGACTTCCGTCGTGTCTAGTAGTCACGGGTATTACTGATTCTATTTAGACAATGCACAAGTGTTCTCCTTAACGAAGCGAAAGGAATGTTAATTCATTCTTTATCGTAATCTCGTATGTCATCTTTTTAACCAGAAATCTCTCACATCGATGTCTCTCCATCACACCTTTCCTCTGTCGTATTGACATACTCCTGCCATTTTCATATCCATGTTAGCATGTCTGCATTCCTTCCAATACCCAATACATTTACTAGCTGTTTATTTTACATCATAATTACTGATTATGCACATAACTAATATACTTACACAGTTTACAAATGTGCTCTCATGCAGTCCTGGAGTTGATACGACTGACAGTTTAATATTTTTAATTACTCTATCTGAAAGAATCAATGCAAATACTATTCAAAGTTTTCTATCTCATATTGGCATATTCCTCTGTACCATTCTTTTTGTACATAGAAAGATATTTTATTCAAAGCATTACACTCCCTGCATATGCTTCATAAATGAGCTGTCCTGTATATTTCATGACCAACTGTTGTCTTTCTTGTTGATCATCCTAATTGCTTGCCTGATGACTTTCTCTTACTTTTGTGTCTTTTTCACTCTTGTAATCAGTGATGCACTTAAAATGAATCAAAACTAACAAAACGGCTGTTTCCTTCCTCATTACTTGTATTCATTGATCATCAGCATAATTAAGCCGCTCCATATGAAATTCTGAAACTCAATGAAGCATTCTGTCTTTCTGTGGAAAGGTGAATGAATCACTATACAACTATCAGGTGAACACAAATAAGAAACAACACAACTTATACCTGATCTGATCAAATTTATTTATGATTGCAATTGGTGAAACTGAGTTTAGTATTGATATATTTATGGGATAAATACTTTCTGTTCTTAATTTTCAACCTTTCAAGGGTTTTGAATTTCGCAGGGACGTACAAACGACAAGTTTATAACTTTTTTCTTGGTGCCTTAGGCTCTGAGAGGATTTTCCAGTCGAGTATCCTTAATTGCACAATATGTTTAATCTTTTATTGCTCTCTGGTTAATATTCTTCAGGAAATATTGTTGCGATTGGTGGCAGGGTCAATTTTGAAGAATGCTCTTTTCGTATTTCTGTCAGCTTCATTCGAGGTACTAGAGATCTTGGAATCTTCTCTACTTGTTTCGTAAGAAGGCTGAAAGAAAATAATTTCAAAAGCATGCAATAGGCAAATGGATAAAGCATAGTAATATAACTTGTAGAGAAAAGACAGTAATGAGTTTTTGGAATTAAAGTTTCTTGCAACCACATCTAGCTATGTCTATAATGTAAAGGGGGTCTCAACTTCATTGCAATTGCAGGCATACCAACTCACGAGTGTTAGTGTCACAAAAAAACAAAAAAGAAAAGAGGTAGAAATATACAGCTTTATTACAATGCAAGGATCTAATAGAGTCCTTTCTTAAACTACCTTGAAGCATCTTATGAACAGAAAGTTCGGAAATGATTCATTCCTGTTGGCAATTTTAGGTGCAAGAAAGAGTGGCGACATCGAGAAGAAGGAAAGACACCAGAAGACACATTTTGAGATATGCACTGGATTTCACAGTTAAATGCAAATATCCATGACTTTCTAAGCTAGCAGATGTATGTTGTATAGAGAATATCTGGAGAAGGATTTGACAAGCTACATAAAAAGGGAAAATGGATGATATAATAAAATGGCCGGGCCACATTTTGATTTAAGATAGAGAAAATAAATAAAGCAAACGAATGTATAAAAGACCATAAAAGTCTGATATAAATATTTCAATACTTTAACGCAAAGAAATTTAAGTACAAAAACATTTCAAGATTGTAACAAATACAGTCAGAACAAAACATACCTTTTTGCTGCTCTCTGCCACTGATTTACATCGAGATCAACAAACTTAGGTATAGTTGGCTCTGCCGTATCATCAGCATCAACTTCCATTGGCATCTTTTAACAAAAAGTTACATTGGTAACCAGATTAGCAAGATAATAACATTGGTATCCTTATAAATATAACACGTTTACAGAATACAGAAGACTTTATAATAAAACACCTATTGGAAGACAGTGAATTCAACCCGAATATACCTTCTTAAGAGCAACCAAGAATCTTTCGCTTTTGCTGATTTCAAATTAATAGCTTCATACGACACACACCTAAGCATTTGATCAAAGAGATTTTGGATTAAATAACCCCGGTTTATTGACTAATCAGAAAATATCTTTCAATAAATGCTGTCGATGTCGGACAGACAACAGCATAAGCGATGACGATCAAAGACAGATACTTTTTAATAATATCTGCGATATCGATTAATGATTATTGTACGACAAGGGACCCTGACGATGCTTAAGGAAAACGGATATTTGACAAGAAGGGGCAACACTATGCAATCATTTCTCTCCAGGCCCTTCCAGTGATGATATTTTAATCGTAAACTTCGAAAGTCGCTTAAGCTACATTGTTTTTCTTGTTTGCCATTCAAGGACACTTGAGTGCATTTTTTTGTCCGTTTTTTATTTTTGTTATGTTTGTTATTAACAGTGAATAATTTCTTTATCTGGAAGGCAGTTTAACTAATTTTACCTAAAATAGCAAACCAAGAAAATTGCTAGTGTATACCTTCCAGAATGACTGGGGCAGCTCTGATGATAAGATTTTTTTCCCTGTCAATGTGTTAGGCAAGGGTAGTGAAGGCTTTTTCTGTTCTCGAAGCATATCAATGGCCCAATTGAATGGTCGACCTGTTTCCCTTGGAAGCATATTCTTGTTGCATAATGGTTGAATAAGCAAAATCCCAGTCTCTGCATTAATTTTATTAACCCTAAAAAATCAAATAATAGCACTTGAACACACATACAACAATTTGTTACTGTAACAGGAATACCAACAAGTGACATATGATTTAGCAAAAATTCAAAAGCAATTGTTAATAAATCATAACTTGGATTGTCTTTGTTTTAGTAATGGCTTTGTTCATCTGGGACGCTACAGTCCTACCTGTCTACCTGCCATGCATAGAACAACGTGAAAGATAATTATAAAAATGGACAGTGTTTGAGTACAATCAATTATTGCCGTGTAAAGAGAATTTACAAATGACATAGCAATTAGTTGTACTGCGTTAAAATCCCTTCGTGCAAACTCAACCGGATAGCAATAGCCAAATTGTTAAAAATATGAAATGATCAGGAAAGTGATTACAAACAATAAAAAATATCTCTGGGGAAGGATTAGACTAAGACAAAGTCTCCCTTCTGCTTGGATCAATTATCAATTTATTAAATGTAACGCAACCTTTTCATTGCTTGATAGGTTCATACTCCACTAGAAAGAGTAAAGCACGTGGATGAAATGTATTTATTGTGCAAATAGAATCTTCAAGAAAAACGTTTCCTGAAAGATCGTTTTTCTGATCATAACTGCCAACAAAGTTATTTGTTGCTGCATCAAAATGGCCACTTCATTTGGGTCATACTACTCACTAATACTACTGGCAATACTCATCATTGCTGTCATGCTTTTCGATGCCATGCGAGACTGCGAGAGTGGCATCAATGTGCCACTAGACGGACGCGATGTTACCCTCAGCTGACTCCGCTCCCAGCACAACACACTTTGTGGTCTCCTTCAGGAACTACTTTACAGCGATGATTGTGTGGTGCTAGCTCACATGGAATCCGACGCCCAGATACTCATGGTCACTTTCAATTGATCTGCCAAGTGCTATGGCTTAATGGTTAGCGTGAAGAAGACCGACGTTCTCTTCCAACCTGTACCGGGTACGGCCTGTATCTCACAATCTCACATTCCACGGGCAACCTCTCAAGGTCGCTGAAAACGTCGCCTACCAGGGTAGCAATGACGCCACAATCGATGCAGAAATCACCACCCGCATCAGCAAAGCCAGTGCTGCTTTCGGCCACCTGACAAATCGCCTGTGGTCAAAACATGATGTGTCGCCGAAGTTCAAAATCGGGGTTAACAACGCTATAGTGCTGTCTAACCACCTTTATGGCTGCGAGACCTGGACGCTGCATCACCACTACACCAACCGCCTAGACAGCTTTCACATGTGCTGCCTACGACGAATCCTTGGAGTCAGATGGCAAGACCGCGTCCCTAACACCGATGTCCTAGAACACTGCAAAATGAGCAAATTTGAAGCCCACCTTTTTTCGTCATCAACTCCACTGGGCTGGCAACCTGGTCCGTATGGACGACTGCAGGCTCCCGAAGCAGTCCTTTTTTGGCGAACTGGTACAGAGTAAGCGGCCAGTCTGTGCTCCCAAGAAGCGCCTACGCACTGAAGGCCAACCTGAAGGGCTTAAAGCTCAATGTCGACACATGGCAGAAAGACACGGCCCATCATGGCGAGCCATGTGCCACAGTGCTGTCGCGAATTTTGAGAAAGCCAGGATCGCGAACGCCACGGTGAAAAGAAAACACTCGAAAGAGAGAAATGCGCGGAAATCAGCGAAGCATGACATCGCCTGAGATTCGTCAGCTGCGACGGCTCTACCCGTATACAACACTCCACTCTTGGGTATAGTGCACTGATATACATGTGTACATGCATGTGCATATATATATGTCCACTTAATGTACACATGGAGTATCCATATTGTGACATTTGTGCCAATTTGTAGCAACAAATTCAATAGTGGTATTAATATTTGTTATTTGTAGTTTCATTTAAAATTTGAAATATGCATTTCCTTGTCTGTTTAAGGCCGCAAACTATCTAGACATCAAAGGATTGTTAGATGTCACCTGTAAAACAGTTGCCAACATGATCAAAGGTATGAAGTAGAGTCACCAGTATGACATTTGTTAGTCTAGTACATTTGTATAAACATTAAAGTGGATCAGGATGGTATGGTCTTTTTCCCCAGACAAATTCTTGAGGTAAAATGTTTAGACAAAGGACATGTTTATTGCAACTGGGACTGCTTTATTCAAATGCACATTTTCTATACCCTAAACCATTGACATTAAAATAATATTTTGTTTGTTAGTACTGCAACCCTTCCACTAATAGAATAAACATTCCAATGGAGAGGACAGAGAGCCATAATCAGCTAACCACTGTCAATTTAGTCACACTCATGCTTTTTGCTCTTAGGAATTAAGCCTAAATTCCAGAGATGTTTACTACTATACTTCTTACTTTGGTTCTTATAATTTTTATTTCTTCCTCTTCATTTTGTGTCTTGCCCTGTATGCCATATGGTATACCATAATACGATGCTAAGATTGCTAATGTCATTTTGTAGAATTGGTTGCTTCTATTTTAAGCTGTTCTGCCACCAATTCTCTGTATATCTATTTCAGCACCAGAGCACTCTTGATTATACATCTTAAACTGGTAAAGGTGTCATAGCTTATTACTTTGTAATGTAAGTTTTTAATAATAACTGGGTTTTTCGACCTCATTTATGCTAGGCAAAACGCCAGAAGAAATTCGGAAAACATTTAACATTAAAAATGACTTCACACCTGAAGAGGAAGAGCAGGTAAGCTAAATATTAATTAAAAATATTTATATACAATTATTTTGCCAATAAATATGTTATCAAATACAACTGCATGCAGGAGTGCTTGGCTCTGTGTTTTCAACTTTTGTTAGCTTTCATATTTTTTTCATCAGGATCACTTAACAAGTAACACAGATCTTAAATTCAGTGCTATGTTTCCCAGAAACTTTTTTCTGGGAAACTGGATTTGTTCAGACTATTCCTTAAGTTTTTTACAGGCAAGTGACAAATTATAGGCCTTGTGATAAATTTTTCGACCAGGCACCTGATTTATACTTAAAATTTTGTAGGTAGGCATGTTGTCTGGTGGAATCTTGGAAGAGTGAGGAGAGTGTTAAAAAGTGTATCTGCGTATTTTCAGGTGCATGAGGAAACACACATTTGGAATTGCACACCTTAGATGGAGAGCTTGCTTATTTGTCCAATCAGAATCTTGTCATATTCACTAGACCATAAAGTTCTTGAGTAGTTAAATTTGATAGTATGATCTTCTAACAAATTGTTTTAAGTGGAGGCAAAGAAGCTGTTAAACATTTTTTCCAAGTGATTTTTTGAGCACTTGACCGTTTGGCAATTTAAGGTATGCCTTTAGTTATTTACAGTTATTATATTCCATTTGGCAGGTTGCAATTACAGTCATTGTTGTTTTGCTTTAACTTTGAAAAGGTCTTCACCTCTGTTGAAAATTATCAATCTTTAAAGCATCACAGTTAATTACAAGAGTGTTGTAGCATAGAAAATGGTGGAGATTTAGTATAATAAGTCTTCATTTTGTTTGAAGGTACGGAAGGAAAATGAATGGTGTGAAGAAAAGTAAGCAGGGTGCACATGATGATATTTTGCATGCTGGAAAAGACTAAGAGGCTCCTATGTTACATCTTTTCTGGTTGACAAAAGGTTGAAAATGTTGTCAATATTGGAAAGGACAGTTAAAGTCTGGTTGAACCTTTGTCTCACCTTATGAGCTTTGTTATGCAACATGAATGAATTGCTTAGATTATTCACTGTTGTTAAATTTAAAACCTTCTGTAAAATAGCATTTGGCATTAACAAGAAAAACGAAAAATAAAGTACCTTCAATCTCTTCATTTATGTGTGGTAAGATATATAGTATGATTACTATAGTGTTTATAGCGTTTATCATGATGAGTTAAAAGCTGTTCCTTAGCTATGTTTCAAGCGATGTCTCCAAGGTCTTGTATTCTGACAATTGCTGCTGTGCAATTATTATTTTGAACTGTACTTTTGGGTTGTGGACATGAAACATTTCAGGCTAGAAGGCATGTTCAAAGACAAAGTCATGATGACTTGGGTTACCCGTAATTACAGTAGCTTGTAGGATTTGTTTTAAATTTAAGCAAGGACAGTATTGTGTATAACTTCCAGTGGGTGACAATGAAGAAATAGGAGGTAAAAAGCCAAAAATCAGTTTAGTTTCTTTAGTATTATATTTGTACTCTTACGCCCTGTAACAAATGGTTTGGTTGACCAAAAGTCCAGAGTATAAAACGTAAAGTTACTAAGTCCATGTTGTGCTAGACATGGTGTGCTGTCACGCATGTATGCCTCTTTTGGCCAAGCAGTGTTAATCATTGCACATGTCATGTTGTTCATCTAATCTCAGGGAGGAATACCACCAGACTGCACTCCTTTTAAGCAGATTTATGGGTGAAATCATGCCACAATGTTCTTTTCATGTGTGTCACACATATAACAGCACAGCAAGTCTTTGGTTTGCTATCCAATCATGAAAGTGCTAATTTGCACTCCCAATCAAGAAAATGAACAGTTAGACAACAGAGTCTTTGAGTGTCAGACAAAGGAGGTTGAGTAGATTGGTAGGGGACTAAGAAAGTGCAATATAACGTTTTTGGTAATTTTGTTGTTTAACTGATAAGCAAGTAGAACAAAAACATCTGTAAATTGAAAGTTGATTTTTTTGGTAATGACTGCAAGGCAGAAATTTCTCAACATAAACATATACGCACTTCGTTATAAAAAAGTCTGTAAGAGTTTCTCCTGGAGAACAGCCTTCTCGCGCTTGCAAAGCGAAAATGACTACGAAAATATGCGATTCTGCCATAGGAAAGTATATGTATATGGCAGCCTATTTATACGAAACATGTAGCAAAACTAGGCAATCATAAACAAGAAAGGGAACAAAGAAAGAGAAAATGAAGAAACAAAACATTATTGGAAGAGTCCAAGTGAAAAAACGAACTCTT
>JANTCA010077982.1:0-10617 GCA_024741275.1 Chironex yamaguchii
GTTTTTAAAAATATTTTTGGCCAAGTTTTTCAGGGCATGCGGCGCATTACCAGCTTCCCTTGACGCTACGCCACTGAAATTTCATTCTAAATATTACTTGTATTTAAATTTTGATAAGAACAATAGAGAACACCTGGTCCTGTGTCAAGTAATCCCTTTCCAAGACGGCAAATATATGTGATGAAACACCTGAAATGTCTGGACGATTTGAAAGGAGAACCTAAACTAATTACAGTTAGTAATTTTGCCAGTTAGGACATCTCTTCGCCTAAACAGTCGGATACTAGCCTACTGTACCTTGGTTCGGGGTTTACACAATTTGCTCGTTTTGTCATAACAAGTGTTTATCACACTAGTATTGATTTTGTTGAGTACTGGTGTTAACGTTTCTAAACTGTGAACTGTACAAATGCTTTTGCTTACAAGGGCAAAAGGCGATATTAAGCCTAAATCCTTCCATCGCCGGTCCCTTCTGTATTTATTGCTGTCATTGAGTCTTAAGCCGGTTTTCCACTAGGCGATTTTTTTCGCGCGAAGCGAGTTTTTCCGCGAATACGCATGCGCACTACTGTGCTCATAAGTTTGCTCATTCGCCATGGCCGCTCGCTGCAGCGAAAAAGGTAGTAAGAATGAATTCAACCTTTTCGCGCTGAAAAATGTCGCAAGCCAATCAGAATTGAAGAAGCTTACCATGTGAGCTAAGCTAGAGAACCAAAGTGTTATCAACATGTCTAGACTTTCAATGTTCCAACTGAGGTGCCAAACTATTGTCTTGAATATGACTTGATAATTGTGAAATATCATCACAAATAGCCGCAAAAAGACCTTTGTGTTTCATTTATTATTCGTCCAACGACTGTTGGGCTCATACCTGTGCGTCACCTGTCACCAGTATTCAACTGGTGATTTTCACGCCAAAACATAGCTACTCTGGTGGAAATCAAATCATTTTCGCTGCTAAAAATTTCGCTTAGCGCGAAAGAAGTCGCCCTGTGTCGGGACAAATGAAAAGAAGGTTTCAAGTTGCGTCAATCTAGAGGTGTTAATGTCATACATACTACCTTTTTCGCTGCAGCGAGCTGCCAAGGCGAACGAGCAAACCCATGAGCACTGTAGTGCACATGCGTATTCGCGGAAATATTCGCTTCGCGCGAAAAAAATCGCCTAGTGGAAAACGGGCTTAATTGCACTCAAGCCCTAAACAGGGCTCTGTTCTTTGTAAGTGAAAGCTTTCGTGTCTTTCATCTTAATGTTGTTGAAGGGCGTTGTTCAAGTCCGTGTTTAAAGATATTTCAGAAAGTTTTTACATATAATGCTTGAAAGCCCCCGAGATTTGCATGGGAAAGGGTAATGAATTTTGATCATAACATGATTCATGAACTAGGTGCTTAGTTTTAATAGTGGAAGCCATGGATGCTCGAAGTTTACGCTTCTCCTGGGCCACGTTTCAAGAGATCCTTCTCCCACGATTAGGATAGTATAATCATTTTTCGAAATAAAAGCAATGGAACATGATCTCAAACTGATCCTTGTTGCTTCCCTGCTATAAATATTGCTGCTTTTGTCATTATAAAGTACAATTCCTATGGCACTGGAAAGCGCGAGCTGCTACCCAAAAATATTTGCTTGTATGCAGAAGAATAACAATCTTATCGTCCTATGACGTCAGCAGAGCTTTTGCTTGTGTTCACTTCAGACATGTTTGCAAATATGTCTACATGAAAATCGTGTCAAATGAGGCAACTGTCAGTACTATGTAATAAGTAGTACGTCAGTCAAAATTCTTGGGTAACAACTAGTAATTCAGAGTTAGTGTCAAAACAATCTTGTCAGCCAAAGGTCGGAATTGTCATGCTTGGGTCATCACGAAAGTCATTAAGACCCAAGATGGGGCTCAAGAGCATGAAATATTGAGTGTTGGTTCAGACTTTGGGATTTCGACCTACTATGACAATTTTCCAAAGTTAGTAGATTGCAGTGAAAACTTTCGGGTAAATCACGAAAATGTAGTTTTGTTGGCATCGCTAGGACTTTTGCGTTGGCGAAGCAAACCTATTTCTTTTCACACTATTTCAAACAACTTTGCCTGGACAGTTTTCGAAAAGGGCAATTATAGAACTCGCACCATACAGAGACCTGACAAAATCTTTGTTGTACGTCATCTCCACCTCATGGTGTTATCCTTCATTTGGAAGAATCATTTTCATCTCCGCCAAGGTGGCTATGTTTTTGGCGACGTTGATTTGTCTGTTTACAACAAAGATAAATAAGCTATCTATATTTTTGAAATTACCTCCGCCACGGAGGTTATGTTTTTTGCCAGCGTTTGTCTGTTTGTAAGTTAACAAAATAACTCAAAATGTTCAGGATGGATCAAAATCCATAAAATTTTCACAATTTTGTCACAAGATTTGCAGGATAGGTCACAATGGTGTAATTCACAATTGCTTAAATTTTGGGGTTATCTAGACCAAATCCTGGATTCTGGATCACTCTTTCGGTAACGAAGCCTTAATAGTGCTAGCGAGGATGTCTTTGTGGGAATGACCTAGTAACCACACTTGGTAACGATATTTTCATAAATTACCAAGGAGATCATCGTGGGGACAATCAATGTTGTTTGAATAATCATACTGGCTTGGCAGAGGTTTGCGCTCTTGGAGTGCTTCTAGTTAAACATGCTGTTGGATCAGACTTAACGCACGTTCTTGATTTAGTCACAAATCTATTGAGCATCAACGTAAATGATCGATTAGACGCCGAGTCCAAAGTCCCAAATTCTTAAGAGACACCAGTTTTGAGTAGATGCCGGGTCTCTGAACCTATCACTTGATGATAATTTTGACCGAGGACAATCCTAACCCATTCTTACATCAACTTGAGGAGGAAGACATTTCATTAGCTGCCCTTTCTTTCCTAATCCTCGACGAAAACGAGGAAGATGATGTAGATAGACATTAATATGCAAAATCGTGTTTCTTCACCAAAGACTGTATTCATTTCTGACAGACCAATCCATTTACAAATTGTGACAGACACCGGTTTCCAATAAACGTCGGGGCTTCTATTCGATTATTTACGGTATTCTGCACGCTTTCGTTCACTAGAGAGGAAATTTAAAATGCCAAAAATACCACGAAAAGAAGTTCTGTACACAAAAGTAAAGAGAAGACTAGGGAAAAGAATAATGGACGTATGGCTGGCTGTCATCTTCAAAGAAAGGATCGCATAAGGCATACGTCAGCATTTTTAATAGACCTTGCCTTTAGCAAATCAGAATTAACTGCTTACATCAAAACTGGGTTAAATACGAAGTTGTCAAAGATTGTTCGAAACAACCATTCGCGAAATGCTTTTATGGGAAACTAACTTTAACAATATGTTGCATTATTTTGCTTGTACGCTCTTCTGTTCATGCTGAATAACATATATAGTCCTTAATATATACGCTGCTTATTTCAAATGGAAATCCTCTGAAAAATGTTTTTAAGAATATGTGCATAGGTGTATTTTCAATAATGTAAGGGATCATGGGTTAATATGTCGAGCGTAGCAACACTGGTAATAGCACAGTACATCCAATCACCAGACACAAAAAGACTTTTGGTTCCATTAACCTCTATTCCAGATCATTACCCACTAATGCAATTGTACGTTTCCAGTTTAGGTTCTGGTTCTCACCTCTCTTACGCTGGTTATTCTTATTCTATACGACCCTGTTAGATCCGGTTTAATCCTCAGGATACGCTGCATCTCAAATAGAAATCCGCTAAAAAAGTTGCCATTGACGGACAAAGTCGGATTACTTTTCATGAAATGCTGCGGTTTTCGTCCTATTAAATATTCCTTACAAACAATGTAATTTTATGGATTCTACTTGCTTTCCTAAGAAAATAATACCAATTTATTATGAATTATGTGAAGAAAGAAAGACTTTCTTATTTTGTACTTAATCCAGCCCTCTAACAGCGTTGGAACTATATGCATAAATTTCTTTCAAAGCAAACACATTCACAACAAAATACCCTTATTGTGATTATCGTCATAAGCACTAGAATTCAAAAGTAGTGAGAATGTAGAACGGGTGCAACTATAAGGTACTATGTGGATGAGTACCGAAGTCTGATCTCCATAGCAGGGACTCAGAAAAAAAGTTCGGCAAAAAAGTATAACAGTTTAAATGCAAGCACATTCAATTAACACTGACAATACAAAAACGAAACTAAACAATAACGAAATATTGTCATGTAGTAAAAGTTACAAGAGACTTTAATTGTACAAGTGCAGGTATCATCCACTAATATTAAAAATGTAAAAAACTGGAAAATCCAGTCATCCTACATGACACAAGTAGAACCAGCTTGTGTAACAAGCACGGTGTCCTAGGATAATTAACTATTTACAATGTGCATTGCATTCCTCAATCCTGTCCTAACTTCTCTATAAATACTGACTACTACAAAATGTTTCCCAAAATGAATATTCCAGATCAATGATCACATTAAATACACTGTTATGTATCTGATACCTACCCATAAATAGAATGTATGATACTGGATATGAGATTTTACACACAGGCCGTCCAAATTAAAACTACAAGGGGTTTAGTTATATTTAATTATTGTGGGAACCCATAAATAAGCACTTACCTGAAATGAGTACACACTGTCAAAAAATGAGTATCGCCCACTTGTATCATATGCACCCAGAAAAACTGGGGGGCTGGGGTCCCAGGAACAGCTCTAAGAAATTCTTAGTAACCAAACCCTGAAATTTATTCTCAGACATTCATTGTCATTTTTTAGTAGACCTTAACGACAATTTTTCATGTATGTTCATATAAACAAGTCATACTTTTAAACCTAAAGCTTTTAAAACTTGTTCATAGACTGTCCATGACATTGCAGCCATAAGTGTCCTTCGGAGACATCTTGGGAGCATACCTTTGAAGAAACCAGCCAATCCATTGTTCTTTAGAATGACAATCACACAATGTATAGTGCTTCGATAATGCGTTGGATAGAGTTGAAGTTGAGTCTTTACAACATCAGCTGGCTGTGTAACTGCAGATGACAAAACTCCAGCAGAAATTCCACAAAAAAAGAGAGTATCAGCCCCCAGTTCACTTCTGCCAAGGCCTTAGGGAGACAGAAGATAATAACGGGCTTTGTTGTTTTGTACTTTATAATCCATAGAATATAACAATACACATGATATCTTCTTGTAAAATTTGGAAAGAAAAAGATAGTGCATAAAATATTCTGAATGGTTAAACATTCCCACTTGTTTACAAACCAAAGCACAACTAATCTTAGTCTTGCTTTATATATAGTAACATAATATTAGCAAATAAGTAAACAGTTCATATTTTCCTTTCAAAACAACTAAAAAACACAAAAACATACTATAGCAGCTAACCTTGTTTACACATGCTTTTTGCCTTGCTGTAAAACATAAGGTATAATCCTGAGAAAGGTGCATCCCTAGCAACTGTTGCAGCACATCCACTGAACAATCCTTTAACCCCCTCAACTCTCCATATTGTTTGAAGAGCATGTGATATCCCATGATAATTAAATTGACCACTCTAAAAAGTAAATGAAACTTATGTCAAATTATGCACCTGGAAGGACATTATAAGAGGTGACCAAGTTTAAGTGAGTATAGATCTCCATACCTTCCATAACTTACAATTATGTTGACCAATGGATGCAAGTGAAATGCAGGCTTTCAAAGCCACAAGACCTAATATGCACCAAGCTATGAGTCTCTACCAAAGCAACATAAAGAACTAAAATAGCAAATTATGATGTATTCTCAACTAATCACACCATAGCAGTTAATTTCTAAATACCCTTCCATCCACCACACTTTTATTCCAGACACCATTCTTAAATTCAAAATACCTCTATTTAAAAGATAACAAAGTTACTATTTGCTGTAAGTAAACTGATTATTTTACTCAAAGCATGTAAAATTGCCATTTTGCTAGTTTTCCAGAATAAATTTTTAAAGCAAGCTGTGGAAAAAATTGATGAAGACTGTCAGTCACACACACACGTCTGACACGTCTCAGTGACTTAAAACGGATAAGAAGAAGAAGAAGAGCCAGGAAATTATGACTGCCAGACTTCTTATGTCATATATTTTCATCCATCACATTAATAAATCACCTTCTACTTTTCCATCCGAAACCCTTATTGCAGAAATTTAAAAATCAAAAGTAGAACAATGCAAAAGCAATGCATCCACACTTACTTCATATCTTGTCTTCACTACAGCAACTGGAAGCAAACTTACTCCAGCTAAACTCCTGGCAGTGAACCCAAGAACCATGTTTTCAACTGAGGAAGGTTCTCGACTGAAATGTAAAGAGAGTCACTGGATTAGTTATATTCTTACTTTAAAATAGGGAATCTTATAGAGAATCAGAATTTTAGAAAATGTGTTCCTTAGTCAACAGAAGCAGCTTGAAATTCTTGAGCTGTGCATAAACTACAAAATTTATACTATAGCACCTTCTACAGTATAACAACTTACTTGAAGAAGCTTTTCAGCCAATGAAGTGTACAAAAGTACATGCCAACACCAGGTACTGTCTTTGATATAGTCTAAACAAGTTAAAAATAAAAACAAGTGCAAATAAATAACAACACCAGATTTATGAATATCTGTCTGTTTTAATGGAACACCATGATAATGTTTAGCAGAAGTAGTAGTAATCTGTCTGCCTGAGGCTGACTCTGTCTGCTACAACTTCTCTTCCGCTCTATTTCTTGATTAATAAACACTTTTAACAAGAGTAGTAATGTAACAGTTGTTCGTATGTCTAGATGCACAATGTGAGCAACAGAAATGACTAGCCTACATATTGTACTAAAAGATAAATGTCTTGTAGTCTTACGACATGAAGTACGAGGAGGAATGCACAAACTCATAAGTACCTGGTATTGGGATAACACTTTTTCACTTTTAAATACTCCAAATGCAATATAATGAAACTTTCCCATCTAACACAAGGCTTCTATTGACACTCTAGTCATGGATAACCTCATAATACTTTACACTTTACCTAAGCACCATACAATATTCCAGAAATATAAAAACTTCTACCAACAATCAACATATGCTTAATACGTTTAACAACTCAGGAGTGAGAATATTGAAGAGAAACCTATGTACACATATATCCACTTACTGGCACAACACCCCTCCATAGTCCAATTATACTGTCTTTCCTTACAACTGTATAAATTGTCCCAAACATACCAAGGCTTCTTAACATGTCAACAGAAAAAGAAAAAAAACCATAACACAATACAGGCTAAAAAATTAGAATGATCACACAGCCCAATCACATCAGAAATTTTGTGTTACCTGTTGAGAACAATAATTTTAAAATTCAAACACACCACTAATTGTATAAAAATGCACAACTTCAAAATAAATACCTTACCTGGCACTTACCAGAAAGTTAAGTCACTCTTAAAAATATCATGATACAGACAAAACATGCTAGAGAACACTGAAGCAAAGTAAAGAAATAAACCATCCACAGGATATTTAGTAGACGGTTGCTATTGGCTTTTTCTTATTAACCCAATTGACCAAAGAATTGAAAATTTGAAAACAGTTAACAGATTTACATGTATCAAAATCAGAGTCAAAATATCCAATTAATCCAATCAGAAATGTTTAGAGGGTCCAAGCGAAAATACCTAAAGGGCAGTCTTCTTTGCAGATATCAACTAAATAACATTTAGGGGAATGAAAATAGAATGGTAATACCAGGAGAGAAGGAGAAAGAGGCCAGATACAACATAAGTTAAAAGCTTATTAAAGACCACATGATAAACTTTCAATTGTGGTTTTCAGAAATTCATGGTTTCTTTGATGACTTCAAAATACATTTACTCAAAAAACCCCACAATCTTGATTAACATCATCAGTAATTTAAACAATCACAAATATACAATTAATGACTTATCCACATATATACACATACCTTGTGCAATGATGAGAGATAGGACCTTGCCCTGCATACCCAAGTGCTGCAGATGGGGCTTGTATTCTTGTCTTTACAAGGTCTAGTGGTTGAAACAGCAATGATGAACATGTTCCACTCAAAGCTCCAGCAAAGAAAGCTTTTGGGACATTAAATTCTGCCTGAAATAAGATATTCACAAAATCCTATTGAAACCACAGATTGAATTCCAGTTTGCTGTATAAGATCACACTAACTTGCTTCAACATTATTTCCCAAATAGGATACAAAACATAAAACCATTATAAGAGCACTCCATAAAATGAAGATTTTGGTTTTTTGGCATTACACTATTTACCTTGCAATAATACGAGTCAAGTACATTTTAATTATAGCTGTGACAAAATCTGCACCTCTCCACCTCTTAAGGAATTTTCTTATGCCACCTTTTCTAAACATGACTACTAGCAAGTAACAGGAGACTCGATGACCTCATATCAGTAAACAATAAACCAACTTTACAGCAACACAATATACCAAAGGTTCCTTACATCTTTCCTTTTTATGGAAAGTGTCTGATTAATTGAACACTACTAAACATTAATCAGTACATATAAATAAACAAAACTTGGTCCCTGAAATGTCCATATTTATAGGTATACTAAAGTACACAAGTTTCTACATTTCAGTAATCTCTTTGGTGCATTGCCTTTAGTTGATGCGAGTGACCTTCTCACAATTACACTACAGTTATCATGTACCATGCTATAAAAACATCATTAATCCAGGGAAACCGGAAGAAGAGTTTATAAATACTCAAACAGCACAAATAGTGACAAATCACAGTCTATTTCACATAATTAGGTCTCCTATGTTTATATTATAGATAATTATGGGATAAGCTAAGATATTTATTACTATTTTTTAATCTTAATTCTGTGTGGCTCAAGAGGTGTGTGCTGATGTTTATATTGTTAGGGTAAAATTTTAGAACACAAATTGGTTGACACATACAAAGTAAAGTGTAATTCTGAATCTTGTATATTTTCTGTAAAGATGGAGGACTTTTTCATAGTTCATATAAGTCATAGAATTTTAGAATTTTCAAAGGACCAAGACTGTCCCGTAAGGCCCTCAGTTTTAGTTGCTCGAGATCCGAACCTTTGGTGTCCACATTTCCGCAGATACGAAACATTCGTAATAAAGCCAACTCCTCCATCTCCCTCAATTTTTTCATTGTATTTGGTTTAATGTTAAGCTTTCGTGGCAATGTGATGCTTCCTCAACCAATTTTCATGCAAATCAATTTCATCTATTCAAACTTCTCTACTAGCAGTTTTGAACGAAGCCTAGCAACAAGTAAACAACTGGTACCTCCTTAAAAACAACATGCCATATTTAAAGCAGTATATACTGCCATCTTTCGCAGCGTCACCCATGATTGCGCGCCGTCCCATAATTGTGGAATAGCAGGAGCGAAAGAAATGGCGCGGTTTCAGCGCATTTTATAACTCTTCAATAAACTAGACAATACTTTTTAGCCGATCACACACGAGTCGGTCAAGTACAAATGCCACACTGTTGCAACTCGATTTGCCGCGTATACTTAACGCTGACTGAAGTGGCATCAACAGAGAACATGGTTAATGGTATGACACATCCTCAAGTGAGGAGGCAATCCTTGTAGAGTGAGACCGACTACCAAACATAATCAACGAAAGCCCTAATTAGCTCTAAAAAATTTGTGTAGTGTAAATAACTAAGCATTTGAGACCATGTACTCTCCAGTAACTCTCCTTTGAGGAAGCATTGAGCCACTTAGTAATTTGAAAATACCTTTGGACTCAAGGTTTACAATGTCCCTTCTTACCTTGTCCATCTTCTACTCCTCATCACTACGTTTGCCTCTTCCAAGAAGTGACTTCACCACTGAAAGCTAGCAAGTTGTTACATGTTCATCGAGGCAGGTTGGTGATCCGCTTGCATTATTATGCACAATACTTGGTCTATCAGAAATCAGTCAGTCTTTCTATCTCCACCAGGCCAATGTAGACCTCTAATGTTTTGCAAGCTCAACATTAAGTCTTTCCACATATTAGGATATACAATACAAATATGGAAAGCCATGTTACATATTTGGAAGCAGTTTATGCATATTTGGGATAAATTGTGGTTTAGGACCGAGCACTGGACTACCACGTGATCAGACCATTGAAAGTATCACCATTAATGTTGGTCTATTCGTCCAAAGATCGATTGTTATAAAGAAGAATACTAACATGTTTTGATGTTAAAAAATTTATGAATGGTCACACAAAAAACAAACCCTCAACAGAGTTCAATACCCAAAATATGAACACGTTTTTCAAATTGCCCGCTGGATTTGGACGTCGGAATCCTGTGGCCTGTCCACGCGCTATCCTGTCGACACATGGGGGAGAGGTACCCTGACTGCGTGTACTCTGATCTAGTTTTATACACTGATTTAATTGTTATCATAAAATCGTAATCATAAAATCGTAATCATAAAATCGTAATCATAAAATTACGATTCTACAAATTTATGACCTATAAGTAATTAATCATTGATATCAAAGCTTTACGAAACAACAGCAACAAAGTTGACTTATTTC
>JANTCA010077993.1:0-14840 GCA_024741275.1 Chironex yamaguchii
TGGTTAAAGTTCGATTTCCGTAATTTGCGTCTGCATGGAGACCGCTGTACCCGGTGTGTTTAAAGTTTGATACTCTTAATTTGCGTCTGTGTAGAGATCCAAGGACCCGGTGTGGTTAAAGTTCAATTTTGTTAGTTAGGGTCTGCTTAGAGATCCCTGACCTCGGTGTGGTTAAAGTTCGATTTTCTTAAATTTGTGTCTGGATAGAGATTTCTGTACCTGGTGTGGTTAAAATTCGATTTCCTTAATCTGCGTCTCTATAGGGATCCCTGGGCCCGTTTTTTGTTAAAGTTTGATTTTCGTGAGGTAGGGTTTTGGTAGAGATCCCTTAGCTTTGGTTAAAGTTCGATGTTCTTAATTTGTGTCTAGACAGAGAGTCCGGTGCCTGGTGTGGTGAAAGTTTGATTTTCATAATCTGCGTCGCTATAGAGATCCCTGGGCTCGTTTTTTGTTAAAATTTGATTCTCCTGAGTTAGGGTCTGCGTAGAGATTCTTGTACCCCGTGTGTTTAAAGTTTGATACTCTTAATTTGCGTCTGTGTAGAGATCCAAGGACCCGGTGTGGTTAAAGTTCAATTTTGTTAGTTAGGGTCTGCTTAGAGATCCCTGACCTCGGTGTGGTTAAAGTTCCACTTTCTTAGTTAGGGTCTGTACAGAGATTTCTGTCCTCGATGTGGTTAAAGTTCCACTTTCTTAGTTAGGGTCTGTACAGAGATTTCTGTACCCGGTGTGGTTAAAGTTCCACTTTCTTAGTTAGGGTCTGTACAGAGATTTCTGTACCCGGTGTGGTTAAAGTTCGATTTTCTTAATCTGCGGCTGTGATGATTTTGATGTTTTGTTTCGTCATGATTGGTATGATATGGTTCTTTTGCTTAAGATGTACATATTTGATGTTTTTACAAAAGTTAAGATTAAAATGAATGTCATGATATACAGTTATATGTTCTTCAGGACTTTATCAAAAGGGCCATGTAAATGTGAATATCATGATTTGGCCGTGGGGAGGAGGGGGGCGAATTTGTTAGGGAGGAACTAAATTAGTTTGCCATTGCTTGTAAGCCTCTTGGCAAGCATGCAAAAAATTTTAATGCTTAATTTTCGTTAATGCTCCTAGTTCATATCAATATCATAAGTGTCTTGCCCTTTTTGGCAAACAGTGCATTTTTGAAACTCGGCCGTTTTCTGATAATCAATCCACACCTTGTGGGGCATTGTAGTAACCCCCGTGTGGTGTAGGCAGATGACAGAAAAATAGTTTCGTCCTCCGTATTCTGCATTGGGCAATTAACTAACAATGCGATTGATAGTTCAAGAAATATGCTGTTTTAAGTAATTACCCACATGCGTAATGTCACCTTGCCTATAATGCCCCACAAGGCGTAGAGAAAAAGGGTAGGAGACTTATGACACTGATATGAACTAGGAGTATTAACGAAAATTAAGAATTATAGTAATCCCCGTGTGGTTTAGGTAGATCACAGAAAACAAATTTTTCCTCTATATTCCGCATTGGGCAATTAAGTAACAGTGCGATTGGTAGGTTAAGAAATATTCTGTTTTAAGTAATGACCCACATAGGTGATGTCACCTTGCCTATTAATCCAGAACACAAGAACACTGTGGGAGAAACTATGATTGTTTTGACTTTGCTATAAAATGCATTATTGTAAAAATAATACGACATTCTTAGTTTAAAAGGCATGTTTTTGTAAAATTAATACGAAATTCTTCAGTTTAAAAGATATGATTGGACTGAACTTCAGTCATCTTCCGTTACAAGGAAGTCTAAGCGTCTGTAATTTATATTCTTCACTATAGCAGTAATACAATATAGGTTAACAATTGTATAAAAGATCCTATTCAAATTTAAAATTGTTGTTAAAAATATGTAGCATGAATTTGTTGAGTACAATATAACCATACAATAAAAGCAAGCCTAAATACTACAAAAACTATTGAAATATGTAGAATAAAACTTGTATTACATTAAAAGAGTCTTAATACAATAAAAGCAAGCCTACTTACAATAAAAGGGTAAAAATGAAAAAAATTCAGACCTAAATGCATGCCTAAGGCTAGAAAGAAAAGGTTAAATTAAGAGAAAGCTTTTTCCACTGTATGTGAATAGCCTCCTTTATTTTGAGTTGGTACGAACATGCACTAGAGTCTAAAATGCTAAAGTTTTCCTCGGTGCAGGTATTCTTACAGTATTGTGAGCCTTGTAAATGTTTAAGAATGTGCGAGTTTTGGTCCCTTGTAAATTGTTCATTGACTTGTGCTAAAAAATGCCGGCACGGTTCACTGACATAGCAGGAATTACAGCTTGCACATGTAAATTTGTATAAAACACGAGAACGTAGACTTTGGGGGACAGAATCCTTCACACAAAATAAATGTGAAACTTCAAAAGAAGTACAAACCAAGTTAACGGTGTTTGCAGTATGTCATAATAAGGTTATTTCTTCTTCTCTGTGCAATCAAAGAGAAGGCACCTACATATGGTAGCTTAAAAAAAGGTGTTTCTATCCCGGGGCGGCCTTGTTTGACCAGTAATGCTACAGTTGGGGCCTGTGGGATCACTGTTACAGGCCTTGTTGAGATATTGTCTTATAACTCTATCAATGATACTTCCTAAAAACAGTTTTACTTTAAATGAAAGGTAGTTTTTAATGTCATCGTGGAAACCTAACCAAGTGTTTTTGATCTTTTAATCCCTGTTTAAAAGCAGATTTTGGCTTCGTTGCACCCGTATGCACCATCAAGAAACATTGCAGTCATCACTATCACCGCCATCATCATCATGAACTACGGCACCACCATCATCATGACCTCTAACAGCAACACTATCACTGCCATCACAAGCATCAGCACAACCACCATCTTCACCACTAACACAGCATCACCATCACTAACAGCACAACTATCATCATCGCCACCACCACACGAGCATCAGCACCAACGTCACCAACAACAGCACCAACACTAGCATAATTATCACTACTAATACCACCACCATCATCACTGACACCGTCTTCACCACCAACACAGCATCATCATCACTAACAGCACAACTATCATCATCGCCACCACCACACGAGCATCAGCACCAACGTCACCAACGTCACCAACAACAGCACCAACACTAGCATCATTATCACCACAAACACCACCACCATTATCATCACTGACACTAACACAAGTATCACCACTAACTCCACCACCAGTATCATCACTGACACCACCACCAGTATCATCACTGACACCACCACCAGTATCATCGTCAATTTTCGTCATAGCACAGCAGCAGCACCACCAGTAGTCGGCAGTATTGTTAATAGTCCGTTGTCAAGCTGTGTTCGGTACGAAGACGTTGCACACTTCATTTTTCCATTTCTGTCTATTTACTACCATGGGGGAATTTAGTTTGGGTTCTGCTAGATCCTCAACACAGGTTGACCACATTTTCTTGCCTAGGCCATCAGGCATGGTACCTTCCGCCGTCCAAAGTGTGATTTTGGAAGCATGTATCTGGCTGTGCTTGAGATTAGTGACGCTAGCACCTCGATCTGTTGCATTGCATTGCTAGTTTGCATCATGGTAAGGAGCGAAAGACAGAACGGGTGAAGGAAAAGACTACTCCAAATCCGTTCTGGGAAGGTGTATGGAACCTTGTAGTTTATAGAAGATCACAAGAAGGGTTCTTTTGGAGCCAACAAGTAATGCATAAGGTCCAGAGATCCAAAAGTACTTTTATTTTCACCTCTCCACTTAAAAGCAGATCCTTCAGCGCCTCCTATTTGTGTTTGTGTAAGCTGAGCAACCTTTTCACACCTGTAATTTTCATTCCTGCATGATGAGACACACCTTGAAATGGAACTCGTGCATGTCAAGGTAAAAAAAACCCTACTAGGTACCTTTGCGAATGACAACAGAGGCGTTAAGATGCCAAAGTTTGTTATAGATGACTCTTAGCTCTCGCCTATTTGTGTTGTGTTATAAAACTTTAAGGAGCATATGCCTTAATGTATTAATGTTCAATGGGTCAAGGGGTGATCTACTACCCTACCCAGTGCAGTTCTAGACTCGGTTGGCTCTGGCTGTGGGTACCTGATTATGGCCCTACACCCTATAGGGTGACTGTGAAGTAAATAACATCAGGCTAGATGCTGAAGCAAGTACTTGGCGGATTGATGCAACGCAGCTGATACTGGTTGCTATTGGGAGAGGTATGTCAAATATTGAAATTAATGTCAGGCTGCAAATTTCTTTCTTATTAACATAAAGGGCATGAAGAAGTGGTCTTCCTTGGGAGCTGTATGCGGCCAGAATGAGAGGCCAAAACAGTTGTGACTAATTTGTGACCATGCAGTTATTACCATTTGATTGCTATCGAAATGAGTGTTATTTTTCTGAGAAACAAATCGTACGTCCAGGGCGGGTGCCAAACCAGCGACCTGCAGCTTACCCGGCGGATGCTCTGAGAACTGAGCTAATGGGACGTTGTTTCACAGAGGTGAATTTGAGAGGTCATGATTTGATGATTGCGTCACTACACAGGCATCGATGAATGGACAGCAACCCTGACTTTGGGGTTGGCTGAATTACAGCATAGCAGGAAAAGACGAGCTTTTGTAGACACATTTAAATAAAGCACATAGCTAATGAAGGCCAAGTTGCAGCAAAGGCGTTTCACGAAAGAAAAGAATGGCTCCCTTTACGAGTTTCACTGTTGATGGAACCGTTGCTGCAGTGGTTACTTTTTCCATCCTCTCCCTCACGATTTTCAATAGTTTCCCAGAAATTATCATTCGGAAATTCCCTTTTTGTAATGCAAGTGGGACACTTCTTATTTCTTGCGGTGTCCTTGAAAGCCAAGCGTTTCAGGAACTCCCCCTGACACTCAGCCGGCAATTTTATCAGCAATCTAAAAAATGCTGAATCTAGTATTTATTGGTTACCACGAGTTCAGGGCGTAATTTTCCTAGCGAATGAGGTGGAAGGTAGGTAAATTTAAACAAGCCTATTAAATACAGTTCATTACTTGTCCATGAAGCTCGTTCCGGCAGTGGCAGAATCATGGGGGAATGGGAGGGACTATTCCCTCACTTTCCCTAAGATCGTCCTTGATATTTCTGGAGCTATAAACAACACGGGCCCAAAGAGAGGAAGTCAAGGTCAAACTTTTGCGACTGACGAATTTACGTTGCATAAGGCAATTACAATATGAAGCTTAAAGAAGACTTTAAGTCAAACGCCAAATAATATATAAACTTGGCGAATAAGCAAGTCTTGAATGAGAGTCCAACAAGCGTCTTGCTTAAAGTTGTCTAGCATCAGCTAGACTTTTCGTGGGGTCTTGTCAATACTTGGGGCCCGTGAAATTTACCCTGGCTACCCCCTGGGATATTGTTGATGAGAATAGATATTCAAACTTATACTGTTAGACAGAAGCCAAGTTTGATGCTAATCCTTGGTGCTAATTGACGCTCTGTATGTAATAAAGTTTTTGAAAAGTGTGCAACACCTGCTCTTACAAGGATCCCAGTCCATAAGGTATTGGAGAATTTAGATACGGTAACAACATTTTAGTAATCGCAATCAAAATTGGGAGAATATATGGTCATTTGGATCGAAATACTCCCAAAGTTTTCTTTCCGCTCGCCTTTTTCAACACAAAATGCATTGTGAGAAATTCTTGAAACCAAACGCCTCAGATTTATACACTGAAGCTGAGCTTGCTTTACGAAATCATTCAGGTGTTCTACATTATTTCCTTTTCAAATACTTCTAATGGACAACTGAAATTCTAACTTAAATTTCTAATACGCCTAGAGCCATACGTGGAGTGGATGGAAAAATTTTACTGAAAAGTACGGGGAAATTTCCTTTCGCATGGAAGTCCTCGATTTCGCTCCTTTGGTTATAGTTTCTTGCAGTTACTTGCTAACTTTTTCCTTTCCTCTGGTTATTGCTGTCAACAGTACATTGCGTTTCATATTTTGCCGTCTTTACTAAATTGCAGTATGAGGTCATCCATAAAGTATTACGTAGTTAGGGGAAGGGGGGTCAGACCAAACGCGTACAGGTGTGTACAGGCGGGAGGGGCTTTTGATAAGTGCACACCTACGCACTTTGACTGATTTTAATTCAATTTTCTAGATAATTTATAGTTTTAATTCGCCAGTCATAGAAGTGTAACAATATTATTTATGCCTTTAAACTTATACGTTTAGTTTCATGAGATTGTAAAATATTTATGAAATGTGTTCGATTTCTCTATTTCTTTCAATTGAAGAAGTCTTACGCTTATTAAGTTTTGTTTAGGCAGTCGAAAGAGCATGTTGAAAAGAAAATTTTTCAATATCGGGGAAGGGGCGGTTGGCACATTTCAATGGTCAATTGTCTACTTACGCAAGGCATACAAGGTTGAAGGGGAGTTCGAAAATCGGGTGATTTACTGTGTACATACTTTATGGATGACACCATTCCAGAAGTAATTTAAAATGGCCCCTATTGAATCTTCCCGCCCATGTGGGCGCACGGCGCTAGTAATGCAAAAGATAGGCCATTATTTTTCTTTCACAGTTACTTTTTACTTACAGAAAATGGGTTGGGGAGTTTAGCCTCTCTCTGATGACAAGGCAATTGCATTATTGGAGTAGAGTCACAGAACCATAGTAGTTGTTGTATACAGAGAGTGACTATAGACGAAGTCTGGCAATTTTGATGCGACAACTCCGTTATCCATCCTTGAATCAGGATGCCAGTTAAAATATTGCTTCTTCGGGGACAGGATGGAGAACAGGACAAGTATTTTCGATGCTTTCAATTGGCAAACAAGGAAATTCACTCATCATTCATCCCAGTTTTAGACTTCGGATCATGTAACTTATCAGAGCTTGCTGGGATGTTGGAAAACTGGCAGTCGTATTCCGGTGCAATATTTACAAGTGGACGAGCAGTGGAAGGTTTCATTTATTGTCTTAACCAGTTTTGTGAAGTAAAAAGATCGATGATCTTGTCACAATTGAAGGATTCGTGGACCTTTTTCGTCGTTGGGCAGGGTACTGCTTTACAGCTGGTTAAAAGCGGTATATCAGTACTTGGCGAGTCCTGTGGCAATGCAGACCAGCTGGCAAAGTTTATTACTGGAAACTACAAATCATTAACTAGTTCTGATAAGCCACTTATATTTTTTTCGGGAAATCTTTCGCGCGAGACGATCCTCAAGGTATTGCCTTTAAATGGAGTAGCAGTCACTTCATTGTGTGTTTACGAGACCAAACCCAACCCCAATTTTGAGTCATTAATTGAAAAGTACGCTAAAAGCTATGGGCGACCTGACTGTATCGTGTTTTTTAGTCCATCTGGGGTAGAATTTTCATTGCAATACCTAAGGTTTTATTTGAACGAACTTGTCAATGTCAAGTTGGTCGCCATTGGCAGCACAACAGCAGAAGCCTTGACTTCCCAGAGTTGCCAGTGCGATGGAGTATCAAAGAAACCTACCCCAGAATACTTGCTTGAAGCTATTTTGAATGCATTGGAGTTAGATTTGTAGCATCCTAGTATAAATTTGCACAGTTGCTGAAGGCTGTGATACTAAAGGGGCAGTGATACTATGCCATCCCTCTTTTCTGTTGTGGCTGATATACACAGCCCTTTTTTATGTCCATTGTCATCTAAAGGATGAAAAAAAGATAACAGTGGAAAAAGGACAATTCATAAGTCATGTTCCATTCACCTGTGGAAGTTGAAGGGAAAAAGGTTCAACTTTTGCAGGGAAAAAGGATGTCTTTGTTTTGTCTTTTTGGCAAGGTGTTGAAACCTTTTGTCTGAAATGTCTCAACATTAGGTCATGATGTCTGGCTTGGAAGAAAACATCTTATGATGACTTCTCTAGCTGACCACAGAGCTAAACAAAACGAAACATGAAAGGAAATGGGACACTTTTTAAAGCAAGGCATAAACAACTTATTTCCATCCTTTTTCCACCCTTAAGGTTGTGAAAAGGAACCATATATTTCAACATTTAGAGAACAAAAATAGAAATGTGAGATTTTCAAGCAGAAGTAAGTCCCTCCATGGAAAATCAAAATCTAACATCTGCGTGCTAAGAGATAGTTGCACTAGATTGCAGTTATTCTTTACATGGTGAAATTCTGTCTGTAAACTGTCGCTCAAACCTAAAACTTTATCACATTAATAAATTGCAAGCAGTAGTTGATCAGACGTGCCCAGCTGAATTACATGTTATCATGTGTGGTCTCTCTTTCAATGTCTCATAGTCTGGTGCATGAAACAGTTTAGAATCAGACACACCTTACCTCTTCAACCTGTTAAAACAAAGAACCTGTGATGATAAATCATGGTACACTGATCTGAAAATTTTGTAGGTTGGTGAAATCATTGTATGTATCAATATTAAAATGAATATGCTTAAAATAACATCAAAGAACACAAGAATACACGCTAACTATTTTTGAGATATATATTGGAACCAGGAATATTATATATCAGATTTGGTGTATAGGGCATACTATGGCCAGCAGGTGGATTTATCTGCTGTGTTTTTCTGATGGTGTGAATAGGTCTAACCCTGGACTAAGAGATCTAAGTATTTTGTTGGCCTGTCCTTTAATATTTACTAATAATATCACAGCAACATTTATTGCAAATGTTATGATTTTGGTTTTGTAGCCATTGATGTGAATTATGCAGAAATAGGTGTGGTAGACCTACTGATAAAAAGGCTTTGCTATATCACTTCGCATATCTTTAATTCTATAGTTCAGTTCAGTTCACATGTAATTTAAATTCTCTACATATAATTTATTATTCTAAAAGTACAAACAAACAATTTATTGAAATAATGTTGATAGAGTAAGGACAGGAACAAAGCATTGTAGAGGCAAATTAAAACATCTAATGGGAGTAAGTGCCTAATCTTCACATGCTCTAGCTAGTTTTTTTGAGAGTTCATGGAGATGGTATTCCCAGCTTAGATGCTCATCCAGAAGGACACCTAAGAACTTAATGATCTTAATTTTTTAAATATGTTTCTTCCCTATTTTCAGTTGATTCAAATGGAATATTGACAGATGGAGACTGAAAGATAATATAGTTAGTTTCATCAATGTTTAATGATAGTTTGTTGGCATCTGGCCATACCTTTACTGATATCAGCTCTTTATTCACTATATTAATCAAATCAGATCAATCTTTAGATTCATAGTAGATATTTGTATCATCAGCAAAGAGTAAGTTTCCTAGAAGCATTCGGTAGATCATTTATGTATATGAGAAAAAGTAATGGGCCCAGTACAGAACCTTGTGGTACACCACAAGTAATTGTACATAAATTAGAATTACTGCCATTAACAGAAACATATTGTTTTCTATCAGAAAGATATGATTTAAACCACTCAAGAGCACAACCACGAACACCATAGTGTTCAAGTTTTGAAAGCAAGATACTATGATTAACTGTGTGGAAAGCCTTTTGTAAATCAATAAATATATCTAAATAATAAATCTTTGATTATCAAGCATATCTCTTACAGCTTCTCTCAAACTCACAAGAGCATAGTCAATTGTGCGGTTTTTTTGAAATCCAAATTGTAAAGAGTAAAGAAGTTTATGTATTTCAAGCTATAGAGTCGTCTATAGATTAGTCTCTCAAATATTTTGCTGATGATAGATAAGAAAGAAATTGGCCTATAATTAGATGGTAGCTCAAAATTTCCTTTTTTAAACAAGCATATCACCTTAGCAATTTTACGTTTGGGGAAAATACCAGACTGGAAGGATTGATTCAAAAGAATTACAAGAAGTGGTGAGACAGAGTGTTCAATGATTTTAAGTAATTTTATTGGTATGCTAGTAGGACCTACAGAGTTAGAAAGGTTTAAAATGTCGACAAGATCATTAACTTCTATAAAAGTAACAGGGGTAAGGAAAAATGAACTACGGATTCTGTTTGATACATAATCAAAAACAGACTTTGAAGACTTTGGGATTGTCTTTGTTGTAAGGTGAGAAACATTTACAAAAAATTATTTAAGATATTTGACATTTTAGAAGGATCTGATGTTACATTCCCATCTTTGCCTTTTATTTTGTTAATTGAAAAAGTGGGCTTATTAGAGATTATTGACTTGATACCTGACCACAGTTTTTTCAAATTTTGACTATTGGTATAAAAATAATTATGAAAGTACCTTCTGTTACTTTCTTTTAATTCATTAGATATACGATTTGTAGACTTCTTATACAATCTGACGTTATCAGAAGTATGCTGTTTCTTTAGTTTATGTAAAATTCTGTCTCAGATTCTCATCATCTTCAGTATTCTATTATTAATCCAAGGTTTGTCTTTCAGTTTTATTTCTTTTCGATTTAGCCTGTTAATTGGAACATGTCTATTTGTCAAACTATTAAGATCGGTCAAAAAAATTTATCAAATTTATTGTTCAAATTTATGCCACTGTTTTCCAAATAAGTAAAATCAATATTATTGAAGTCATCAAGAAACTTTTCCTCATTAAATTTGGAATAACCATATCTGAGTAATTCAGATTTTTTATGACGAACATTAGTATTTTTCAAAATTAAAACTGGGGAAAATGGCCAGTAATTTGCATTACAATAATACCACTTGTTATATTACCATTAGTAGCATTGATACATATATCTTATCAATAACTGATGCTCTCTGTTCAAAAACTCTTGAGGGGTGATGAATGCAAGGAAGAAGGCTATGTGAAAAAAATTGTTAACACAGTCACTTGGTGGTTTATGTGAAGCATAATCTGATATTGAATTAAACCCATGATAAATAGTAGCATGTTTGAAGAGATTTTAGGAAGAATATCTTGAAAATAAGATGTGAGGTTATCAATGGTTGAGCTAGGATGTCTATAAAAACAACAAATTAGGACATTCTTGTTATTCTTGTTTTCTAGCTCATCCCACACGTTTATGGCTATACATACATAAAACAAGCATGCACTTAAATTGCTTTGTAATAAAGGTAATGTTTGTTGACAAATTGGTCAAAACCTTCGATTTTAAAGTTCTCTCCTTCACATGTTAGAAGCAATGTTTGTATGTCTAGACATTAGCAAGCCTAAATGTTATTGGGTCTTTTGGTTGTAACCCTCATCATAGTCAAATATCTGACAAAGTTATGGACATTTTGATTAGTTCTTTTCACTCTTTTTAGTCCCAGAGTTTTCGTGAGTTTTAATCCATGAGAAACTTTTTAGAGTTGCATTTCATTTACTGGTGCTACTCAACAGACATGGTCATCTTGTTACTCTTAAGAAACCTTGAACTCAGTGGATATTCGATAGCTTTGTGGGATAAAGGCCTAGGTTATATTAGTACAGAAAGTGTTTGCAAGCTCCAGATTGTTGCTGAAGGAATAGCTCCTGTTAAGGAAGTTGACAATTGTACGAGCAGTGACCCCTTCATATACACATATAGACAGACATAAATGCATGCAGATACATACATACATACATAATTGTCAGCCACTCATATCGAGGATACCCGTCTATTCACATGGCTAGCAACCGTGAATCTTGATACCTGCATAGGCACATTTACAGTCACTCATCTGAGCATTGTCAGCAGAGCCAACCTGTGGTTTATACTGCAAAATAGCGCGTGCAGAACTAATTTGCAGTTTTTGAACATGAGTGACTAAACCAGTGTGAACAATTAGTTGAACAAGACTGGACACCCATGATCTCAACCATGATGTTTTGCGGTATTGTGCTAGCTCAGCCATCTGATGGTTTATAACAGTTTCGTCGTACCCAATTTCCCTCACATGGCTTGGGTTGACCTGTGGCAGATGGTATTGAGGCACTTGCCAATGGTGCCACGACGCAGATTCGATCCCAGAACCTCGTGATCAGAGCGCAACCACTCTAACCACTAGGCCACTCACCCACATACTTACATACATACATACTTACACACATGCATACATACATACATATATACATACATACATACATAAATACATCCATACATACATCCATACATACATCAATACATACATATGTACATACATACATACATACATACATATACATACATACATACATTATTGTTGTCCATTGATATGGGAAAATAACAGTTGGCAATCTGGAGACAAGTGTCCAGGATTCTAATAAGGGACCTTGCAAATTAGCCTTGGGTCAAGTCTTACTATTCGAGATAAAATTCTTATATTACACTACATTTTGTATATTTGCTTCTGTTTATCAAGTTTACTAACAAAACTGGCTCCAATCCAGGTCTCTTAATAAGATCTTTTGTAGGCAAGTGATAGATCACACACCTTACAGTGGCTTTTTAGAATGAGGCTAGTGATTTATATTGAAAATTTTTCAGGGCCATGCGAAAGGGGTGGGTGTGGCAGGTGCATACACAGTGAGGTGTGTGGGGAGTGTCACATTCCCTCACTCTTTAGTAAGCTTATTGGCAAAAGAATCTTCCATCAATAAAATGTAGAATTTTCAATGGATGTACATTTTGAAGGAACTATGCTTTAAAACGAGTGGGTGCTTTAATCCATCAGTGAATTACACGTTGATGTCTGCTTAGATCTCATTTTAATGCGTGCTTTCCCTACAATTGACTTGCAGTTTTCATATCTTCCAAGGTCCTTTGTCAAACAATACCACCTAACTTAAAGGACACACACCAATAGTACAGGCCAACGTTGTGAGTATATACTTTTCAATATAACTTGCAAGGAAGATGAATACTGTATATGTGTAACTAATGATTACAAGTTTCAAACGAGTCCATAAGTAACAGACCACTACTCATACATGTTTGTTGCTTGTATTCACCTTATGACATTTGTGCCCAGTCTCTTGTAACAGAATCATCAAGTATGAATGCAAGTGAGGTTATCCTTGTCAGCTTCATACATTACTGACTGGAGAAGTAATGCCCTTTTGAACAACTGTATTTAGCCTGTCACGCTCCCTTGTGGATTGGAAAAATTTGTGCCAAATGAGAAAACTATGTATAGATTAATGTTGTCTCTAGGAAAATGGCATCAAAAGTAGACGGCATAACAGGCGATCCGGCTTCTGTGACTGAAAAGAAACGGAGTGGTAGCTGGTGTTCTGATGTTAATTGTTTAAATAGTAAAAAAGGTATCATGATCTAAGCTTTTTTAGACTTCTGTCTGATTCAATGACATAAGGAACATCCTCTTCGTTTTCATATTTTTCCAATAAAATTGTTATATTTGACCACACATGCTAGTATACTTCAAAATAATAAAATTGAAAGCTGAAAGCTCGTGATATGACAAACATGAGAATCTGATCGGGGACTTAGAGAAGTGTGGGGAGATAGTCAATGTAAAGGAAAAGGCATGAACTCCTGGGGAGTGTCCCTGGAAGACATTTTTAAATCAAAGTCTTAGATAGCTTTTTATGGCATCAGACTTGTATGTAGGGTCACAAATTATGGTCAGAAAATATTGCTTTTAGAAAACAGGGGTTACATATACTTTGGACCTAAACAGCGTTTCCTTAAATTCAACATGTATATCTTACACATTATGCATTAGGCCGAAAGAATGGCTTAAGATCACCTGTCATGATGATCTTATGGGTAAACGTTCACAGTATCTGTACAAGAACTGTAAACTCTGTTGAGCATTTTAAACCTCTCATGATTATGAACAATAACAGATGATAAAATTTATTCATGAGGTTAATTCTATTTCATTTTCAATTACATATCCCGAATGCTTATTCTAGCAAGTTCCACCTCAGTATATAAAATCCTCAAATAACACAAAAGCCTGATGTACTGGAAACTTTTTCAACTCAGATCTGAAATCGGCATGGTTGATTAGTAAAGAAAAGGTAAAATACCGTGTGGCAGAAAAAAACTCTTTTGTTGTCCAGTGTACTTTTAAAAAAAAAATTTCCTAGAAATGTTTTAAATACAGTAAGTAAATGTCAAATGAAAACTGTCTATATAAATTTGTTTAGTGTTGTTCAAAGACACTGTTCACTTCTAGTATGGTGGGTCCTCAGGTGATATTAAAATGGAGATTCATTAGAGATGTGGCCCCTCCAATCTAAAAATGCTTCCCATGCCCCTGACAATACGAGTCTGTTTGTATTTCTATCTGTTTTCTTATCATGTTTCTGCCTTAACCTCGCTGATGAACGTAGGAAACAAAGTATTGCTTTGGTAGTAGATCACTGCCAAAAACAGAATCTCGATCTATTGGTTAACTCTACCTTGATGCATTATTGATAAATTGTATGAACATATTGCCAATCTTTCTTATATCTTCTACAGGATGCATTTTAGTATAGGTAATAAATTGCTTTTTGAGCTTTCGGAGTTCAATAAGGGTCCAAGGGTGTAAATAATCCACTTTTTCATCAGCAACCGAGACAGTCAGTTTATCTCCTGGTACAGCACTTTTCTGCTCGTTCAGCAACTCTTTAATTACATCCTGTGTCCGTTTGTCCAGTTCGTAAAGGAAATTCGACGATGATAGCGGCGTTGGCATTGTCGATTGATTAGGTGGTTTTGCTTTTCGATCGAACAAAGCATCAAAAATTGTCTCAAACTGAAGCTCCTCACCTTGAGCAACTGTAAAGAGAGGTGAATCCCAGCGACTTCTCGAATCCGGTGTCTCAAATCTCATTATCAAACCCTCTAGAACTTCCTCCTCATAGCTCCCCTCGTCAGTTCGACTACGGTTGGCACTTTTACATTCCTCTGGGGTTACTAACGTTTGGATCACACAGTGAACCGTTTTGTGTGACTTGACAATACAGTAGA
>JANTCA010078004.1:0-14839 GCA_024741275.1 Chironex yamaguchii
TCATTAAAAGATTATATAAATTCTTCAAAAAATAAACATTTCATATAACGTTTCGAATAATTCTTCTTCAGACTCAATATATATATATATATATATATATATATATATGTGTGTGTGTGTGTGTTTGTAATATAACCATGCAATCAACTGTACACTAAACAAATTACAATAGTTGCCCTACAAATTCTTGGAGTATATCTGACTTGATAATGAACATACCTTGAGTAATTCAATATTGTTAACGGCAAACGGCTGTGGGTCAGTTGTCTTCTTGTGTCTAATACGACCCATACGAATAGGTATAGGAACTAAGGATGGGTTGTATGATTCTGCCACTGTCATGACATCTGACCAGTCAATTTTGTCTGGATCAAGGTCCTGAGATCGCATAAATACCTACCAAACAAGTAAAGATATCTACATGACAATGCCAATCTTAAAACCAGATAACTATGCTTATTGTTACACCAAAGATTTTTGTACCCCTTCTTAAAAATGCACATTTTTGGTCAAAGTTGTAATCAATGAGCAACTATGATTTTGAGATGTTTAGCTATAGCCTTAGTTACGCAAATACAATAGCAATAAAGGTTTGTTGGTTTAAAACAATTTCACATATATACAGCTAATATTACCTTCACAGTATAAAGAGTTGTACATCTTAATCATCAGTTTTTTCAAAAATCATCAACCATTTACACTACATAACTTTTTAGAAAAAATAATGACGGGCTGTTTTGCCCAGGACGCAGTGAGGTTGACTCAACAAGGACCCTTGCTTCTTATTGCTTCTTTTGAAAGATAATAATTGACTAATTGCCCATTTATTATCTTTCAAAATATGGAATACTGTTTCAAAAAACTCTTGAGTAGTTTTGACAAAAGCTGCTGTGAGTATCTTTTAAGCCTCAAAATGCAAGGTTGTATATCCCATGGACACACCTATCAAGTCTTGTGCATTTGAGCTATTTCTCACTCTCACATACAAGAAGAAAAGAACTTGACCACTTAAAAACTGTTTTCAGTAAAACTGAGATCTATAAATATTTTCGTCTGCCGCTGATCACATAGATTCATCAAAATACAGTAACTGAGAACATAGCAGAATTTGTAGTGTAAGGTAGGATTGAAAATCGACCAATAGGAAACCAACGAACCAAGTATTGGGCAAGAAAAGACAAAGAGCGAAGGCACAAAGGAAAGAAAGAACAAGATAAAAAAGGTAAGATGATAAGATAACTGCCAAATCAAACTAGTGGAAAAACCAGAGGGGAAGCACAAATTCCTTCTGTTGACATAGGCTCCCAAATGTAAACTGCCTCCACAATACTAAGATGAAATTCTGACCTCACCTTAGAAACCACCGAAAAAAGGTTGTCACTATACAGCTTGGTGCAAGATGGACTGTTTAAAAGATGCTGTCCTATAGCAGTCGAAAGCTTTATAGATGTCAGTTTTACTGAAAGCAATTTTTAAGTTTGGTACTGTAAGAAACTTTTTAACTCAATCACTTTATCAATTCTGGTAAAAAATAATGAATGCATTTTAAACCAATCCGAGGTTGTTGTTTTTTGGGGGGAGCATGACACAAACAATGCCACACTCATATTCAATTTTTCAACTTCAGAGCTCTGCCAAGTGGAAGTACGATTCAAGATAAGTGTTATAAAGAGTCTTACACTTTTCCTGATGGCAACTGGACGTTTTCCAGAGGATAGTTTAGACTTCGTTTTTCCTTTTGATCCTTCAATAAAGTAAAAACAATTGATATATTCATTCACTACAAACCTGTTTCTTATCAACATATGATAAATGTACCACTCAATTAGTCAACAACTTTCACACACATCACAGATAGAAACTTCACTTTACTTGTCTTGGTCAATGCATGGACTGTAGAAAGTTAAATCTTAGAAGTTTTCTTTCGATTCACAACTGAGCAACAGGAAGAGAGCACCAACATAAATCATATATTGGATGACAATGCTTCCATTTGCATGTTTCGTTGGACACAGAAAGGCACAAAAAAGCTACCTCGACCTTTCCCTGTTACCATCACATTTCAGTATGCTAAGGAAAAGGATTATTTCATGCCTGATATGTCCAGTGTGAAATACATGTGATGCACACCAGTCTATAGTCTGCATAACAAATGACCAGGTAGCACAAAAGGACAATGAAAATATCGAGACACAGAACAAAAAAGCTAATTCCTAATCTTAGGCTAATTCCTAGCCCCCCCCCCCCCTCCCCAAATTATTGCTTGTTGATGTAATTTCACATGGAAAATTTTATGATACAAGTGCACACAAATGTTGCTTAGTGCATGACATGACAGACATTCTTCTTCACTTTTGAGCACAAAGATTAGCGCAGTAATGAAATATTGTTTAAAAGTCCTTGATGCACAGCCAATGTCCTCCTTAATCTTTTAACTCAAAACAAAATACAATGATCTTGAGTTGGCAATATAACACCTATATTCTTGAATGTATTTGAAGTTTATGTCTATGTTCTTCAAGAAATACAGGAATACAGTGTGCAGCAAGACCTTTTCTTTATCTCTGTTTATATAAAGCCTGGCTACATCTTTTTTGGTTTCTTCACAAATGATTGGCATTGGAAAATAGCAGTAAAAGTTTGTCCTATCTTTTATCTAATTGTCATTTAATTGATGTCTCATCACCTAATGGGCTTTCATAACTGAATAATATGACTCAATGACAGCTTTTGAGCAAGACATACCCCTAGCCATACCGTCATCTAGAGCAATGCATGTCTCTATACCAGCTTCCTTGGCAATGATATCATTATAATAAAATGATAAAAATGCAGCCGGCCAAGGCAAGGCATATAGTATTATCTCATTGCAACACACAGATATCAATGAGACAAATCCTGTATTCCTTGGGACGAAATGCCTTTAATGGTCCATGCTTTAACTCTTCTTGAATTGGCACAAACCAATTTTTCTTGCAAATTTGGAAATCAACCCAATTAAATTTGTAAGTGCAATATTTGAATATTCCGGACACACAGCTGGGTAAGGCAATAAGAAAGCTTATCTTCTTTTGCCAGCATATTCTATGGCTTAACAAGCAAAACATATTAAAATTATTTGTTGAAGCCTTCATTGCAATGCTACGTGTTTGCTTCCTGGGCAGTGAAACAATATATCTGGTACGTGAAACCAAGTTAATATGCTTGCCACAGCTGAAGTGCTTGTTTGGTATCTTTCCCGATGACAAATTATGTTACCTCATGAAAGCCAATCATCAACCTGGCAGCAGGGCCACAGGACTATCCTTTTCTTGCTTACTCTGTCTGCCTCATGATCTTTCCCATACTTTTCATCACTGCTAACTGGCCACCATTCAACTAGCTTTAAGGTCAGTCCTCTATATTACTGGCAGGCAAATCAATGCTCAATTTGAGAAATCCCTTTCTATTAAAGTCCGGCTTTTGCAAATGCATTAATTGATGATCAATGCTTCTATTTCTTGGAGAATACTACATTTACTCATAGCATATTTAAGACCTTATGGAGCTGGAACTAACTTACATTCGATTTCGGGAAGTGACAGCTTTCAAATAAATTTAAAACAATCCTACTGCACGTGTAAGCCCCCGCAAGAGCTGGCCACCCGCGAGCCCGCGAGCAGTTTGCACACGCGAAATATCGTCCAAACCCGCCATACTCCTCAGTATGGAGTGTAAATATCGTGTAAATGTCTTTAGTCAAGTTAAAAGCTTACAACGTAACGTAAAAGTACTTTGCAAAGGCGGCAATGTCGCTAATGTGACAAAAAAAAATACCGTATGAAAACTAGTTGCTTGTGAATATGGAAGAACGATGGGCCTACAGTATCCAGCAGAAATTGAACACACCGTATCATATAATAGGAAACCTGCATCCTATGATTCCAGGACCAAGTACACCCTCAAAATCTAAATCTTTAAAAATTCATAACTCTGCTTCTATACAACGTATCTGCATAAAAAAATTTGCAAAATTCATATAAAATCAAGATCTTTAAGGTAGAATACATTTGATTTACATAACATAAACATGAAAAATCTGTTGATTACCCTATCGTATAACACAGATCAAGACATCGTATGACATAATCGACATCGTATGACGTCACATCAGCTCTGTAATCAAAACTGTAACCAACTTATGAATATATATCAAACTATAACAAATACTGGTGATCTACGCCGAATGATCAGTCGTAGATATATGAATTCTCTAAACCAACTGACCTAAGGTTTCCATTGATTAGGCCTATCGCGTTTAGCAGTCTGCGTCTAGTCTCAACTCTTTATAAATTACTTACCTTGATTTAACATCGAATCTGGTGTTGATTTTTTGGTAGTTGCTGCGTGCCTGACCAGTATGATCCTCCTTAGCTCCTGGACTACTTTGTTAGAAGACAGTAACTCTTTAAGAAGACCGTTTTTGTTCGTGTAACGAATCATCACTGAAGACGCCATTTTACATTTGCTCAGTTTCAGAATCTACCTCGTTTGCAAAGGGGAAATAAGAAATCCTTGTTATTTATAAAAAGCTCTCTGGGGATAATAATATTTGGTTCAACTCGAGGCTGATTCACAACTGAAATTACAAAGGAAACTTGTAGTTGCGTTAGGTACACTAATCTGAAACAGACTCTGTTCTGATCAGTGGTATGGTAAACAAAACAAAGATATTGTGTTGATATCGGCAGAGTATCCTTGTAGTATGCTATGTATGCCCAGCACAAACTGTAAACGTTATTGCCAAAGTTTAAATTAAGTTGGTTACATACACCAAACCTGAGACAAGGAAAGTATGAACAATAAAACTCCACAGGGACCCAGTGGACAATAGGTATTCTCTCCAACAATCTTCCAGTGAAATAACAAGTAAATTTAGCTCGGAAATAAACAAGAGGCTAAAACTGAAAACTAAATTTATGCCGAGCTTTTCTTGGTTCATAAGCGCTGAAACCAGATCTGATTAAACGCGTGCTTGGCATTTCTCGGTTGTGAGTCTAAGGTGGTGATCTCCAGTTTTGTGACCAGCGACAGTGAGCTCAAGATCAGTGGTGATCCCGTAGTTGGGGTTCCGGAAAATTCCCTCCCCAAAAATTCCCACCCAAAAACTCCCACCATAGATGAAACGGATCACTCATTTTTCTAAGACTTTCGTGAAAAACACTGAGTGCTCCATCGACATCGTAATACATCTGTAGCATCACATTTTGATCAGACCAACTACGAGCTGTGATGCTACAGATGTATTAATACGCTTGATCATGTACATTCATCCCACCGCAGTACATCGGTAGTCGTGGTGTATGCGTACAACACTCTTGAACCCTTTGATAGATGGTGTAGTGTTGATAAATCGCCACGTTTTACCGCGTGGTCTATAACAGGGAGGTAGCCGGCAAATAATTATCGGAGGCACAGCCCAGCAACCGGGGATTACTGAAATCCCAGCGACTGGAGAGAGTCAACGAAACTCACACGAAGTTACAAACTCAGCTAATTCTTCAACTGACTCAACTCTTTCTTGAATGTACTATTAATCAATACGTTGGTCTATTATGACCTTTTTACTACATATTCATATTACGAAGGCACAACACATATTGCGTAGCTTTGAATTTTCTGGACAGTCTTCACTCATTTTTGGGCACAAACTCATGTGCACTATCACTGATATTTCATTCCGTCAGTTTTCTCTTTGTGTACATGCAAAATTATCAGGTGTTTCAACCGATTCTGCTCCATGGTTAATCTAAGAAATGTTTGCATACAAAGATAGAAAGAGGAAATGTTATGAAAATCGAAAATTTCACCTATTGTGCTGCGGAAATTCTTTTTTTTTCTCTACATACACTGTCAATTTGTCCGGATTTTTGTGTCCCAGTTGGGAGGGTATCCTCCAAACTATTGAGAGGCATCCCCCCCGGCTCCCTTGCCAGCTGCCTTTTTGGTCTATAGCATGGCTTTGTGCCAGGTAGCGTGACTGGTGATGTGGAAGTGGTATTGTTCTTGAAGGTGTTCTAGACGGGGTGATCTTGTACTGTTTTGTGATCTCTGTAGGATAGCATGGGTGAACATGTCTTGTGAACAACTTCTGATATGAAAGAAGGGGCAATATTCATCCATTGTGCGTCATGATTATCATAACAGATGATACGTAGTCATTACTATTATGAGTACGGAGTGACATGCGGGATGGGAGGAGAAAGTGGTTGAGTGAGCAAGTTGGTTTGTTTTAGATGGATATAATGATATGTCTATTGGTGATGGTCAACGTAAGGTCGAGAAACAGGAGAAAATTCTCAGATAGACCACGCGAATATGATGGCTGGATGGAAATGGCCAATGGAGGTTAGAAGTGTTGAGGATTATCCAATGGTAGTGGCTCCCGCAACATAATCAATGAATCATTTATACAGTTCGTCCATGTTGACCGACACTAAACTTGCTGAGAACAGAAGTAAAGTTATGTTTATGACTATCGGGGCGTCGTACCCAGGTCTGGAGTCTGCAAATCTGACACGTAATCAGCTCAATAGGAAATGTCGAAAGACTATTAGTCATTCAACTCCGATCGTCCACCTCTCCTATTGCGTTCGTGTCTGTTGGTGTATACTCTTTACAAGCAGTATGTGTTTTGTGGAAAAATTTGTAACTTAACGTCCCTTTTGAGAAGATAACGATACATCAGCGACGTTTTGAGCTACAAGGCCATAGCCACGTGAAAGTATGTGTTTTGTGTCTACGACCCATAGCAGTGGAACGACAAAACATAACAAGTCGCATCACTTCACCTATCTGCTTGAGCGCCTCTGTGTACACCCGGACGACATATGCTACAATCATGTAGCATTACTTTTCAGCCAGACCAACCACGACATCTCAACCGACCTTGAGTGTACTGTCGTTCGTCACAGCACTAAAGACCACCACCATACTCACTACCGAGAAATGACTTATCCACATCTTAATGTCTCTGTCCTCCAAGGACTTTACTTAGACTATGACTTCCATTGCAACCATGTCCACACTGGATACCTCTTTCTCAATGATTTCAATATTTTTTCATTTACATGTATATTTTCTGTACGTTTGTCTTTCTTTCTTTCTGCGTTTTTCCATAGGTCTATTATTACCATCCTTATTACTTGTCTTTTGTCCCTACTCTTTCTATGCTCGTTTGGGCCCGTTTTGAAAATTCGCGACATTGCGCTAAAATCAAACTTAAAAGCTTTTTTCGTCCTACACTCTTCATTGTATCCGAAAGGAAGGTATAGATATAAGGCAAACTATTCATAAGAAAGATGAATCGAAACTAACCAATCATAAACAAGAAAGAAAATGACAGAGAATACTGGAACATTATTGGAGGAATCCAAGTGAAAAATGAATTCTTTCTGGCTACTGAGTGCTAGTTTTTTTGTTTTAATACAGACAGATGATTCACAAAATTGTAGTGGCGTGGGACTAGTGTATAATCATAAAGTAAAATAAATTTGTAAATTTACCGCTCTTTTGAAGAAATTAACGATCAATCCGCTCTACTTTACTTTAATGGAGACAGACGTCAGTGCACTTACATGGAAGGCTGCCATATATCTATATCTATACTTTTCATGCTGATGATTCATACCCTGTGGAGTCTCAGACGAAGAAAGCTTTTAGGTATGTTAAAGAGCAATGTCGAAGATTTTGAAGGCGATGATCAGATATGTCAGAAATACAGAACAAAAGGTCGGTTTCACACTCTTAGGGTCCTTGGAAATTTCGGTAACTTTAGAGTCAACAATCGATTCTTGATATATATTTTTGATAAGTTTTAAAAGATTTGTGCAATATTTAACGATACCATTTCTGAATATGTGGTTCCTGAAATCCATCAAATCCTCAAGTTCTGAGAATAGATTTCTCTGACATCATGTCTTTTAAAAATAATCTCAGATCATTGAGACGATCGCCACCCATCAGAAAACATTCGATGGGCGACTGTTACTAATTGATTACGATATATAATGACCACGCCTCAGCAATGTTAAGGTTAATCAACATTAAAGTCACGGGAATCAAGAGAATAGATTAAAAAAATGTAAATGTTGACAATAATTTTGAAATTAAATACGCAGATAAGTCAGGCCGTACTCCGACTGGTGTGCGACCGTACGCGTACGCTTCGGCACACGCCTCTTTTGACCAAAGAGCGTTGTTTCTTGTACGCCTCATGGTCATCACATCTCATGAAAGAAACCCAAGAGTCAGGCATTGTTTTATCTTCCCAGTAAACGTTTGAGAAAAATAGCAACAGAAGAATCTGTCCCAGAAAAGACGGATAGAGCGGAGGGTTATTCTCTGATTAGAAAGCATCAAGTTGCTAACCTGCGTCTCCAGTCAAGGAAATGAATGGTGAACATCAACAGAGTCTCCGTGCATCGAAATTTCCTGCGTGTTATCAGGCTTCCATGGTCTGTTTTGCAACAGTGCTTTTGGCTCAAGCGTTACTACATGAAGAGGTAACGGATGAACCAAGTTTTTGGTGGACCTTTTGCCCCCCTCCCCCCATTTTTCAAAGACCGACTATGGTCCTGTTAACTCACATTTACCAAAGTGTACAGAAAAGAAGATGATCATCTTCTTGATGAAGTTCATTTTAGGCCAAATAATGCCAGTGTTAGCACCCCAGAGCCTCTTTGCTAGATACACTGAACATCAATGAATGTTTCCATGGAAGGGGGTTGATATTTCACAAATACCTCTAAGAATAATATTACACTCAAAAGTGTCTAGCATGCAATTTTTTCATCCTTTTGTTTAATAATAAATTGTTTGCCTCTGTTTAAACTGACTTACACCACAAAATAATGTTTTAACACATGGTGAGAAGCCCTATTTCACCTAATATAAATACCACCCCTCCACAGACCCTTAACGGGGTTAGAAGTGTGATTCATCGCACACCTGCCAATTTATTCTTGGTATGACCCACGAGTGTTGCAGTCCATAGCACGGAACGCAGTTGGCTGTTAAGGCAGTAGCTGTTCTCTATGTCCTGTTCTTTGTAAATAATACGCAACAGCATGAAGTTATCAAACATGTATAAAATACGGATTGCTCTTTAATTCCAGATATCAACCAAAGAAATCTATTTAGGCCAGGGTTAAAGCAAAAAGGCAGACTTTAATTTCGGAGATTTTACTATCTAACATATATATAACAAATGACATTGCAAAGTTGTTACAGGCAATTCTGCAAAATATCTTCAACGCCTTCCCAAGTATGAACAGTAAATATTAACGTACAAAGCGCTCAAAATAATCCCTTGATATAAATATATATTATTTGTACAGAAATGCACCTGGTCTGCTAAAAATAGACACTTACGATACACACGAAATAAAATAATGAGCGTTAAGATTATCCTCTACCACACTAATCTTAGATGGGGTCATTGACTAATCATAAGATATAGTCTTCCCGCTGATAGTGTCATTCTGTTATCCAGACAAGAGGGAAACCTGTGCTTTTCAAGGATATCTTCTTAAAGATAAAGAATCCCCGTATCTTGAAACAGAACGCTCAAACAACCGACAACTTTTGAAAGTCTGTCGTTCACGAAAACGCCACGCGGAACACTACCATCACACATAAAGTGAATATAGCACATTTTGAAGAATGCAGTCCATCCATCGATCTACACATCGATCAATCCATCCATCCATGCATCCATCTATTTATGTTTCCACCCGCGCATCCATCCCTCTATATGTACACTCATGAAACCATCTATCTGTGTATCCACCCATGCACACATGCATGCATGTATCTATCCGTGCAACCATCCATGTATGTATACACTCAAGAATCGATCTATACATGTATAAACTCATGCACCCATCCATCTATCCATCAATGTATGCATCCATCTATGTATCCACCCACACATATATCCATTTATGTATGCACTCATGCATACACCTATCTATGCATCAAGTTATCTATGTACTTACGTATCCATCCATCCATCCATCCATCCATCTAAGCATCCACTCATACATCCATCCATATATGTATCCACTCATGCATACATCCGCCTATGTATTCACTCATGCATACATCCACCCATGCATCCATCCATTTATGCATCCACCCTGCGTCCATCTATCTATGGACCCACACATGCACCAATCTGTTCATCTATCCTTGCACCTATTGCCAACAATATAATACCAAATATAGTTCTGGATTCATATGAAGAAATATTGTCTTGATGACCAGATTACCTCGTTTTCACTGAAGAAAGTGTTCTTTTATTCAAGGAATGAACAGAATACTACTTGCTGCTAGGGAAGCGTACCCAGATATTCGAAGGTTGCAGTTACGAATCTGAACATTGCCATTAGGAAAGTACCATTCACAATTGAGGAATGTTGTCCAACAAAGAAGCACCATCTCTTTCATAAGAGAGCTGAAGTGCCAAGGGGCAACCACTTCACTCATCACCTGCGCAATTAATCGTGAACTCACGAGTTTCAGTCTTAAAATTTTTGACTATTCATTTGGTCAGAAATGCCTTTATTCCTTTTCAGTCCTTCACATCGATTACACACCTGTTTCAGTAGTACTATATTTCAGCCATATATCTAAGCTAACTGTATCAGCATCAATCAGTATAAGCATCAATCCGTATCAGCATCAATCAGTATCAGCATCAATCAGTATAGGCATGAATCAGTATCAGCGTCAATCAGTACCAGCATCAATCAGTACCAGCATCAATTAGTACCAGCATCAATCAGTATCAGCGTTAATCAGTACCAGCATCAATCAGTACCAGCATCAATCAGTATCAGCATCAATTAGTACCAGCATCAATCAGTATCAGCGTCAATCAGCACCAGCATCAATCAGTATCAGCATCAATCAGTATCAGCATCAATCAGTATAGGCATGAATCAGTATAGGCATGAATCAGTACCAGCATGAATCAGTACCCGCATGAATCAGTATCAGCATCGATCAGTAAAGGCATGAATCAGTATCAGCGTCAATCAGTAGCAGCATCAATTAGTACCAGCATCAATCAGTATCAGCACCAATCAGTATCAGCATCAATCAGTATCAGCATCAACCAGTGTCAGCATCAATCAGTACCAGCATCAATTAGTGTCACCATCAATCAGTATCAGGGATCTTTTATTTGGTACCATCATTGGCAACGTGAGAAATATCATCGTCGATATGTACGTTCTTTTAACATTTGCAGCAGATCGATAGCGACTTTATAGCAGCAGGCATAGCTTTCCTGGATTAACATACAAAAATTGATCAAATTAGGTGACTATATTAATGATCTTTATTTCTCAAGGACATTTGTTGCTCACGCAATATGAGGCAGGTAATGTTAGAATTTTTAATCTTATTTTTCAACCGCATTCCCACGGGTTTCAGTTAACTGCAATACTTTCCTAATAACACCATCATCCAAAAACAGAGGTAAAAACAATAGAAGCAGTCAGACGAAAATGGTAAAGAACAATAGAAACTGCCAGACGACTATAGCAAAGAACAACAGAAGCAGCCAGACGACAATGGCAAAGAACAATAGAAGCAGCCAGACGACAATGGCAAAGAACAATAGAAGCAGCCAGATGACTATAGCAAAAACAACAGAAGCAGCCAGACGACAATGGCAAAGAACAAAGGAAGTGGACAGACGAAAATGGCAAAGAACAATGGAAGCAGCCAGACGACAAAGGCAAAGAACAATAGAAGCAGCCATATGAAAATAGCAACGAATAATAGAAGCAGCCAAACGACAATAGCAAAGAACAACAGAAGCAGCCATATGAAAGTAGCAACGAATAATAGAAGCAGCCAGACGAGAATGGCAAAGAACAATGGAAGCAGCCAAACGACAATGACAAAGAACAATAGAAGCAGTGTCGCATCATGAAGTTGCTTGGTCGCAAGGTGATATAAGGGTGCTCGCGAGCCTCCTTTGTCCTTGGTTGCATGGGCGTACCTACCCGACTAACGAATATTACTAGCTGCGGGAGCTCGTATTGTAAGAATCAACGAATTGCCAATATTCTAGATTGAGTTTAGTCTAGTTTGTTTGGATTGACAGCTCATGGTCAAATCATACATGCATGACCACGTTAAAATATGGAATATTTTCAGCCCAGTCCCCCTAATCCAACAAAGTCCCTGCAAGAATGTTCCCTTTCTGATGATGATTGACGTCGAGTTTAAGCTACGCCTAACCTCATCCCAAGTACACAATATCAGTGAAACAAACAACACAATTTTCAGGGCAATAACAACTTCAATCTCTTCAATGAGACTTCAACAAAAGCCCCTTTCCTCGCGAAATTTTCCAAGTCTGTGCTTCTTCTTCACTACAATATCAAATGCATTATTTTCATCGTCTGTTAAGTCACCGTCAGTGATCTCCAAAGTAATGTATTGAAAAAAATATTAACGACGTTGCTTTGCTGTGACTTATGGTGATTAAAGAGCTAATTTGAAGAAATCATGAGAAATCCGTATGACTAGGCCGACACAAAGACTCCTCTTCTTAGGTAATGTCGTAAAACATCGAGTCCCGACCAAAACCCTTCCCTCTAATGGTCGCCGTCATATATGTGTGACCCCAGAAGCTTTTTGGAAGGAATAAACACACAAAAGGGCTCGGATCGAAATGAGATGGAGAAAGTTTATCAACAGTGAATTTATTTTAAGCTGGAAGAAACATTTAGAAGCGCCCAAGAAGAGAGCAAGTGGCTGCGTCTTACCTTTGATTGCATTAACCCACTTCTCTGCTTCACTATTTTCTTGGCAATTTGCAAAATATCAGGCTGATAAAGCAAAGATAAGGGGATCAAAATCAAGGGAAATAAAATCAATGATTGTCAAGGATAAATAAACTTCTGTTTAAGTATAATATACTCCCATAGGCTTTACAAATACATTTTGACACCACACTTCAGCCGCGTGGCCAACGGGGGCATTGGTGATCCTTACACCATACTTCCTACGCAGCCAGGGAGGATGTCAATGAAAGCCAAATAAGCAATGCCAACTTAACGAGCAACAAGTACAAATGCTTGTCATAACAGATTAATGCAACTTGGATTATGTCATGCAAAAATATTGCCATTAGGCATTTTAAATGTGAGAAATAAAATGTAACGCTTACCACAGCACCAGTGTACAGACTTTGGCACAAGATATAGGATACTATAAAGACGCCTGTTCTTTCACCACTAGTGCTGTCAAAAGTAAAAAAAGGAAAATCACTCATTAGGACAAGAGTCTACAAAATAAAATTTGTCATTAATTATCTTTACACATTGCGTCATTACTTCGCGAAATGTCACTTTGTGACTCCATCTGGGAAAATACACTGTCAAAGTACTCATCATCATTATCATATTCCATCCTGGAGAGGGATGAAGGAAAAAATGGATCTTCATCGCTGTCTGGCATGAGAAGCCCTGATAGGTGGTAATTAAGGCCAGCCCACTCCGCGATGCTTGTAAACCACATAATTCGTGGTTTTGCCCTCGTGTACTCGCGGTCCATCTAGCCTTGGTACCAATAGTAAATTATGCAATGCACTGGCTCTGCCAATGTGCACAAATTAATGCAGCTCCTACTTTCCCATGGCCCCTGACATATCATATCATAGACTATGTAATATTATTATCTTATAAAGTATATTATACCATATCAAATTGTATCACATTATATTATCCTGTACTGTGTTATACCATATTGCATTATTCTATAGCACATCACATCTACGTTATATGACATTACATATATATATTTCATTTTCTTTCACATGGCGCGATATGATGTGATATGATATGATATGATATGATATGATATGATATGATGTGATATGATATGATATGATATGATATGATATGATATGATATGATATGATATGATATGATATGATATGATATGATATGATGTGATGTGATGTGATGTGATGTGATGTGATGTGATGTGATGTGATGTGATGTGATGTGATGTGATGTGATATGATATGATATGATATGATATGATATTATAAATTATCATATTACATACTACATCAAAGCCAATGTAAGAAGCATTCTGTACTCACCTACAGTGCACTACTGCAGGACCAGCATTAGCGATGTCTGCCGCATCGGCAGTAAATTCCACGAACTCTCGAACACTCTAGAGAGATAACGAGACAAATCTGTAAAGCCAATGCAACTAATCACAAACAATGTTGACATAATAAGGGCTAGTAGTAAGACATTAGAGCATTACAATTGTCCGTGTTGAAGAAGATTCTCTCACACGACTTAAAAAAGCAAGTCATTTAAGTGAGGCCTCAACGCCCCAATACTGACCCGCACCCTACGACCACCAAAGCGGCTTTTATATTATTCCACATCTGCCAGGGATACTCAACGCCAACTCTTTGGACAACTCTTTCCGGCTGTACAAAGATCACTACAAAAATTCTAGAAGATGTTAGGAAATTGATTTAGGAGAACAATCACAAATTAAGAAACGCTAGAAGAACTTCAGGATCACCCAATCAGGTTGGTGACGTAGCTCTGCATGCTCGAACATTCGCAAACTCGAACAATATGGAGAACCGAAATCGTATCATAAAAATATTTCCTTCATGCAAATGTTTAAAGGTTACTTCCAATAACTCAGTCTCTAATAAGTTGTACCTTCCGCTATACTATACTATACTATACTATACCATACCATACCATACCATACTATACTATACTATACTATACTATACTATACT
>JANTCA010078015.1:0-14838 GCA_024741275.1 Chironex yamaguchii
TCATCCGAATAATCATTATAATTTCATCCGAATAATCATTATAATTTCATCCGAATAATCATTATAATTTCATCCGAATTATCGAATAGTTAAATTCTTGGAGATGGACAGCCCTAACAGCAGTCTATCAAACTCAAAGAGAAAATTTTACATTCGGAAGAAATTCATGCATTTTTCATGAAAGAACTCTACGTCTTTTAGCTACAAAAATCTACAGTATATACAAAGGCAGTCATACTGTGACACATGACAGCAATATGTTGTTCTGTCTGCGACGGAGGCAATTAAGTGGAATATTCATACCCGGCATCAATGAACTAAAAACTCCATTACGTCACACTATTTTTCAAAAGATGAAGGCGGAAATCAAATTATCAATTTACATCAATATTTCTACTTCACTGCTAATCGTATTAAGATATATGGAAAGATTGGGCCTTATATGCGTCAAAGATTTGATCGTCGTGTTTTCGAATATTGCTAACAGGAATGAGCTCGGCAAACTGTGATAACGAATATGCACCTATTAACATGTAACAACAGAACTGGTAACTAAGTTGTGAAAAGTATTGTATCCCTAAAAGACGATACACAAAATACTATGAAATTCCTTGTTTAGTGAGACCTTGTTCACTACTCTATAGGATTCAAAGGGTTTCATCTAGAAAAAAGTGTTTCACCTCGTCGCTAGCGTGATGAAAGAGCAGATAACAGATTTCTTCTTTAGCGATAAGAACATTTTTAAACCATGCAAGCACTACATTTATAAATCTTCGCGCTTTAGCGATCTAAAACCACGCTTGTCACCATCATTACCACAATGATCGACAGCCAAACACAAGGAAACGTTCGCCATTAGTCAATCCGCAAAAAACGACGCATTAAAAGCCAGCCATAAATCTTGGATGTTTAATAATTGCCTTCTATTTCGGAAATCTGTTTACGAACAGAAGCAAGGAGATGTAGTAGAAAACATTGCACAAAGTTCTTGCTGGTCCGTTTATTCGTCGTTTTCTGTTGCCTTGCAGGGTTACAATTGTGATATGCAACAAAACTGGACAAAGAGGTCCTTGAGGATTTTCATTAAGGTGACATATACTGTAAAACATGACTTGCAGAAGTAAAATGCAAAAACACGTCAATATGCGTACAAATGTAAGGAAACGGATCATAACAAAAATATGCAAAAAGGGAGAAAAAGCAAAGTCAGAAAAATGAGGCTACGAAGCATGGAGGTACTTTAAGGGGGAGGGGAGGAAGGAGGTACTTTTAGGGGGAGGGGAGGAAGGAGGTACTTTTAGGGGGAGAGAAGGGAAAAAAATGAGTAAAGGTAGTTCGCTAGCCTTTAAGTACGAGTGAAAAAACCCTGGTATCACAGTGAAAGCATTACCCCAAACACAACCTTATCAGGAAATAAAACCTCAAACCTTATGCCCACTTAGGCTTCATAGAAAAAACGCAGCACCCTAAGACGAATATCCAGCTGTTCTCAATAGGGTCTTCTGCAGGCAAGAAGTTACAGCCGTACGAACTTTTTACTTAAAGAAAAATAATTACATTTAATCACAGAAAATTGGCTGCAGATTCCCTTAAAAGCTTAGTTGTTAGCGAGATTAGTGGGAAAACAAGGATGCCGGCTGCTGCTAATTGGAGGTTTTACCTCAACATCTATGACAGGCCATAGTCCAACATGGCTGCGTTTATAGAAATTGCACATTTGACCAGCAAAGCAGGTGCAAGTGAATTCACAAGAACCTTGACAACACATGAAAATGTTCTACAACGGAATTTTCTATATAGAATACCGTACAACAATTCGTTCAACCTTAAATTTATATGCACCGCTATTTAGTTTAACAAAACTAGTACCAGCCCTGTAAGAAGATCTTAAAAATTTTCTCATTTTAGTTTTCATTGTTTCATGAGAACGAGGCCTTTTTATGGACCACAGAAACAATCAATCAATTGCTGTGGGACTTTGGGAGACCAAATATGCAAATTAGCTCAGGAAAACAAAGAATTCGTAAATGGCTGGTGGATCCTTGTTCCATGCTCAGCCTTTCATGATTACGTAGTTAGAACCTTTTATTTGTACCTATCAATCCCACAGCGTAAGTTATTTTGAAAGGAATATTTTAACTATCTTTTATCTGCAAAATACTCCCAACTTCATATTTATATTAGGAAATGACCTTGCAAAGTTATAATCTTCCAAAAACATACCTAAGGGCCTTAGCCTTCCATCAGACAAATGACCACAATAAAGTAATCAAAGTTTAAAGCCATATTTCGAATTGAGCTCAAGCAGGAAAACACGAAAACCTTAAAATGATGAAGGACATAAGTTTATGGAGAATACAGGGTACGCGAGCGACGTCTTAGCCCCAACGTAACTAAAAGTAGGTCGTGAAATGGCAACGGTTGGAACCGAAGAGGAACAACGATTACTAAGAAGATTTGCCATCCCAATTTCTCGACGAAAGTGAATTCCTCCATCTACCAAGGTATCTATTCTTTAACTTCAACTTGCATGACTGCCTCATAGTTGTTGTGATAACCTCAGTGGTGCAGTGGAATATTGCTACCCAGGACCTAACTTTTGTAGAACCAGCCATACTATCTTCCAGACGTGATAGAACAATAAGGCGTACAGAACAGATCCCCACACAAAACTCATTGTCAAGAAATAAGAAATGGAATATAAGCATTGGGACCAATTCCTCATCGCTGACTTAACTTGGACTTTAACTTCCATTGATTCCCATACAAACGCTTTTATATTTTTTCAGTTCATTAATTTCTTTAGTCTTCTAAGTGTTATCCTTTATTTTCCTCTTCCTGATCTCTGTGTTTAGTATCCTTTGTCCGTGTATTCGTACTTTTATCAATAGTTATTTCAGATTGGTTCCCTCTGTGCTGCTGTGCTCCTTTCTACACAAATATAATCCCTTGCCCCATATTCTGTCGCATGAAAACAAGATTTTGCAGCATAACCTCACAGAGGGATCGCTCACAGAAGGATCTCCTCTCAGAAACAGGAGTAAAATTACAAGTTTATATTACCTTTGTTACACATTAACCCACAAAGCTACATTAATGCCCACAATTTCCAACACAGAAAGCACGACACACTTTAATATGCAAAGGCAATAAATACAACGTTCTGCCTAGTTTTAATTTTCAGAGCAACAATTAGGACTTACATCTTCCATGGTATCTTCTGTATCTTTGGTTTCTTGTACGGCATACTCTCTGAAAGTCAAAAGTGTTTAAACCAGGCATGAGTAAATGACGTATTTAATGTGGGGATTCTGAAAAATGTTTCTTTAAAAGGGCAGGCTCTCACACGAAAGTCATACACAATATAAAAAACGAAACAAGGAAAGTCATCAAGAGGAAAACCATAGTTATCATTATCATTATCATTATCATTATCATAATCATTATCACTATCATTACCATCATCATTGTCAATACCATTACCATTATCATTACCATTATCATTACCATTATCATTACCATTATCATTGCCATTATCATTATCATTATCATCATTATCATTATCAGTATCAGTATCATTAAAATCATCATGGTCAATACCATTACCATTATCATTACCATTATCATTATCACTATCATTATCATTACCATCATCATTGTCAATACCATTACCATTATTATTACCATTATCATTACCATTATCATTTTCATTATCATCATCACTATCATCATCATCATCTTAAATTTCGAGCTGAAGTCCAGGGCCACTGTCGTTCACAACTGTCTCTTGCTAGCGTTTCGATCTCTTTCGTGGTGTCTAGATAGCGGCAACGCGTCCGCTCATTTACAAGTATAATTGGTTCTTGACTACCCTCTCGTGTAGCCTTCTTTGGAGATTCTTCGTTATTCGTAGGTTTGGCCAGGGGGTCAGTTTGAGGTAGCAGATTATGTAACTAACGAAGTTGTTTGCTATTCAAAATTGTCTATAATCTTTTCCCAATATATAACATTCATAGATTTTCTGTCGTTGCAAGTACGTACGAAAATTATTTGATTTTGTGATGCATGATGACTTTAATATGGCTTATCAACTTGGTACTTAGAGGCGTGATTCGGTTCCTTACAGGAGAATACATAAGGAATCGAATCCTGGTCCGTCACTCTGATAGTAAGGTCATCATCATTAAGCCATTGGGCTTAAAGTGGATAGGTTGTCTGTACTTTTCTGAGCCAATTACTTTTGCACTCTGGTCAAACTGAAATCGCAACAACAGAACAATAGAATGTATATTAAAAACTAAGCTACATCAATTAATTCCACAGTATTGCATATCTAATACTGACAAATATACTTATAATCGACACAATATAATCAAAAATCATTTTAGATTAAAAAATATTGAATTAAACTATTGATACTAGTTCATGTGTTCATTAGTTCAATATCATTGTCTGCACACTTTTGTTTCACATTTAAAAGTGTCTTCATATTTTTGTCTCCGTCTTGCCCATTGAACTTCACCTTCATTTTGATTCCAGCAATAGAATCTAACCGTTTTGTTTACATTCCATTGGTTTACCTTGTTTTCATAGGAATAACGCAGAAAAATACTTTTTCCTTGACAGCATCATTTATTGGGACCATCACACCAGAACCAACATACTTAACAAGCTCTTTGAATGGTCTTTTACACAGAGCGCTCTAATAATCTAAAATCCCTGACCAAACTGTGCTGTGTCAGTTGGAAATTTTTACATAAAAAATCATTTCCTAGGACCAATTAACGAAGACGAGTTTCCATACTGCTCTATCATTGCGCTTGCATGTTTGCCCAACAAATGTTGAAATGGTAGGTCATGAAATGTTATAGATGTCCGGGAGGAAACATTGCCCTGACCTTCCGTGCACCCTTACTAAGAGAATGTAACGAATGCCAAGCTCCTTCTCTACCAACTCCAGATACACCCATTTGTCGAACATGCAATGAAGCCTCTTAATGGCTTAAAACAATTGAAAAGTTTAAAACTTTAAAAATTGGCCAGAAATAGGCCAGATTTTTCAGTCTTGGGCAAACAATTGGGAGGAGGAAAATTTAACAAGATTTGTCACATTTGGCAAACCATGAGTAATAAACCAAATCTCATTGTGCTACCTTCTGCATAAAGAATCACTTCCACAACAATGAACTCAGGTTACCTAGCCAACCAACAGTATAGCAATAAATTACACCTCAGGGATGGATCCAGGGAAATTCGAGTGTATGCTCTGGGGGTTTGGGGGACCACACCCTTCCCAGCCTAAACCACGCCCGTTTTGAATTTTTTTCCTTATTTAAAACATTTCTATGTAAAGCTAAAGGGAGTAATATAAATAATATTTACCAAGGCCAATCTTAGAAAAAGACTGAAAATTGACAGAATCTGCCTGTTCTAACATATACACAGCACTCCGACAGTCGCCAAACCTTCACTGTTCAGCTTACTTCTCCATTGTTACCCAGAACCATGACTCGCAGCTCCCAAGGTACTTGATGCCAAGTTTCTCTATTGAATTTCATTACAAGTCAGTGCCATTATAAATCGTGGTCCTGTTACAAAATAGCCAATTCCCCTCAATAATCCCCCTTCTTGGAGCGGAACACTTCAAAAAGCTTTCCTTTGAAGAGGTGATCCCACTGTCTCTCAACGCAAAAGTGTTATTCAATAACTGGACATCAATCGTGGAGGATTAGTTTTACACAATTATTTTTCTTTTCCAAATAAGTCCTGCACAAAAGCTAATACAGGAATGAATTTCTGAAATAACCAATCCCGCTGCACGTACAAAAGTATTCATGCCTTTAAATTTAATATTAAAACTGAAAACAAGTGAGTTTGAAGCATTTGCCAATTGAAGCTGATTCTAAAAATGTCTACTTCAAGTCCGCAAAATCAAATTTAGATGGTAATCTTTTACACACAGTCAGTCATTGGTGAAGGAGTAGAAGTAGAACTCGTTTTGTTACTTGTCTATAAAGATTACTAGGAACACGTATTAGGCGACCGAACACAAATACATCATAGCGTCCCAGGTGCACATTCGATTTATATACATTCTATAAAGATAATCATGTTACAGATACCTTTACACCCTTTTCTTTCAACTCGAACAATTTCCTTTAATTCAATAGTGACATCAAATTATACCTAAACATCCCTTAGAGACTCTACCTACTACCACCCCCCATCTCCAACAGAAGTACTGATGCGTCTCCCCGCTCTACCGTTTTGTCATAAACAGTGAATATTTTTTGAAAACTGGAGGTGCGACGATGGGCAGCTAATCTTATGTCACGCATATCTGTTTGTGGGTTGCTTAGACGAGCAGATAACTGAGACATCTGCAAGGAACTTGCCGGAACTTTACAAAGGATACATCACTGACTTTCCAGGAGCTGCCAATTAAACTCTTCCTAACCTATACTGACCATTTCCATACATATATATTTACCCAACTACCTTCACTTTGACTACTCCTATCCCCCAAGCGCCATTCCTTGCTCCCAACTGGTACGATCTACGTTATATCTGTTGCGATGATCTTGACTTTCGATCTTGATTTTCGACCATAACTATCCACATTATCATTAACAAGTGATTTTCCATTTCCTTTTTCATAAGTGAAATTCCGAGGGACAGTGTTGCTTTCTATGGACTGTTCTTGCCTATTGGTTTCGATAGGAATACTATTTACGGCTCACAAGAACCTGTAAAATTGATGAAAGAGGTTATTGAAGGGCCGGAAACATTTCGTAACATTAATAAGTGGGAGCGGATTTTTCTGACAGTTTTAAGTCTATTGTCACTGGTTTAAATTAACAAAGCAACTAAACTCAAGCTTTGTTAAAAATACTAGTGATTTTTATAGCATTTCTTCCTTCACAGTGAACTTACATAATTTAATTCTGGAATCAATCGCTCTATAATATATTACACTTAGAATTATATGTCCTAAGATCGCCATTATTCAAAGGGATTTTGTGAAATGATATGTGGGTTATTAACAAATTTTTTTGAAAATCTTTATACCTAAATAGACTTGCAAATGGACTTTAAAGGAATAATTGAATACAACAGGTACGTGATTTTTCCGTGAATGTTGGCCTAAAGGCTGCCAGATTCCGAAGGTCTATTCATCGCACTAGATCCCGAAGGTCTATTCATCGCACTACCACGCTAAAAAGTTCTAAAAATATAAATTAACAAAAAATAAGGAACGAGAATAGCCTCTTGTTGGGTCCAAAGCCCATGAACCGTTTTCAGAACATAAGATCCCAATGCACTAAAGCTCGTCATTTTTTATACGAATGGCAAAAACGATAGTCTCCTACACCACCTCTCGCACTCTGTTAATGTTGGCATCGGTCAGGGCAGTGGAAAGCTCCTTGACTTCGGGTCGGCTTCGATATCCTAGCTGCCTGGAAGATCACGCTTGTGGCATTCCGGTAAATTCCTTCTAACAACTTGCAAGCCGAGTGTGATAAGGTAGGGCGTGGTAAGCACAGGAAGTTGATGAATACCAGGCAGCAGCCGCGAAAATAGAAGCAGCAGCAACGAAAAACTGGAGAAAAATCATGACCATAATGACGACCATTCTCATGCCAAACAAGGCTTAAAAAATGTGGGATAATTCACGATGTATTTTGTGCTTTAATGGGAAGAAGAAAAGGAAACGTAGAATGCAAACAGCAGCGACAAACAAGTCTCCCAAAGTGATGACGATGAGGGAGAAGCGGATACAACAAGGAGAAGGAAGATTGAAAAGTTTGGCATTACTTGGCTTCAGATCCAAAATATCATTAATCGTATAAAGACAGAGGCAGAAGTTTGTATATCCAAGCGTATGACGTCCAAACGACAACGGGGAAAGGAATGGTCCCTAAAGTCTCTCGTATTATTCCAAGTGCTGAAGACTGTTTAAGAGCTTTTGTAAGTATATTGCGAATATATGCCTTTATTATGGCAAGTTAGAAATTATCAAGGCACCTGGACCAGAAGGCCACTACGCTGCATCCCGAAACGACTAATGTGCATTCTCTAACATTTCATTCTACTTCCATCTCCTTTTACTAGACGTGTCAGGCTTTGTGCAACTGTACCTCAAAATACCTATGAACTATACCATTACCATAAAAACGCCTTAGATTTGCATGATATCAATTCAGTATAAGAAATAACTTATAACTAAATTCTTACAAGTATTTCTCATTCGGATGTTTGACTTGATACGTTACCATTCCAAAAGTAGAACTTTTAGTTAAGGAACTGAAAATGTGTCGACATAGCGGGTTTTCAAGATAGGACTGACTGTATACTACTTTTCAAAAGACAATTGTACGAAAGGCCAAATCACCAACTTTTAATGCCGCCGCTTTCTGACCTGAGGAGATCCCAATCTTGAATTTTCAATTTGACCAAACACCAAGTGGCCAAATACACAGTGTAGCTTAATGAAGTCTATGGGTTACAATTACTGGATTTCCAAAGTGATACTTATGACCAACAAAAAGGAAAAATTCTAGCAAAATAAAGAAAACATCAAAACATCATTCTTACGTGTTTCTTGCGTTTGATGTGTATGGCTCTGAGATGTTAACTCTTTTGTCCTTTGCACAAAAGAAGAAACAATTCAAATAAAAACAAACTATATATCATACACAACCATATGCGAATTAAACAGGGAAAGATGAAAGTTAAGTTAATAATAAACACCTAAGTCGCCTGTAAAATAAATGATACGGTGTTGGGCATTTGTGTTTCAGGCATAAACAGACCCTCAATATCTTCTTTCTATTGATCAAACCAAGTCTCAGGCCTAATATCGCACGGATGAGCACAGTTTCTACATGAACAGGAGTTATTGCCTATATGACGATAGATGCGCCCGTGTGTGTGAAGTAAATTCTAGTGTTTCCGAGATATGCAATCATGGCAACATTAACTAGTAGCCGCAAGTTGATTCAATAGGGTTAGTACAAAAGGCATCCAACGGTTCTGACTGACGTATGCCTTATGTACATGAGAAGGTGCGACTATTTCGAAATAACGAGGAATCTGTCCGATATAAATCAGGCACTAAATTATTATCTCGGCAGGATCGCTTCTTTTTCTTTCCTTCTTCATTAAAGATCTTGTGTTTTGCAGGAGTTAAAGGCTACAGTTCACTGAACCCTCCAACCAACCATATCCTTACCAAGATGTCTACAAAGAGGCATCTTCAGGCATTTCTGCATTTGGTCTCCAAAGCTGAATCTTTGTCTAGGCTTTCTGCGTTTAACTGAATTGGCAACTACTTTAATCAAAGGAGCCGTAGACGTATGTGGGGAATAGTAATTACAATGGTTTTAATCCAAAGTGATGTTTCTGGTCTGACAGTACCACCATCCTACGTCCTCACCACCCATCGCAACTTCTTATTTCTTTTCTTTTACCGTATTGATCCAACTACATTCAATTCCTTTGCCTGTCGCGGAAAGCAGGATGTACGGAGATTCAAAATAAAGAAGGGGGCTAACCGGAAACACTCTTCCCCAGACAGACCACAATGGTACACCCCGTGACCAAAAAAAAGGGTACCGTAGTTGGATTTTGAATATTTAAATCCTACAGCCAAGCTATACCCACTGGTAATGCCAAACGCTGAGCACAATTTATTAAGATTCCTTATATTTTAGCTAAATCATATCTAGTATTTTTAAGCTCACTTACTGTTTCAACAGGCCTCCATGTATGCTTCCTTAAGGCTCCTTTTGCATGGAAATTTTTGTAACATGAAGAGCAATAATACTCATTACATTCAATGCACTCCTGTAAATATACATACAAATACAGTCATTTATTTGCAAGTGCTGGTTCAACTAGGGGAGTAAAATGTGGCTTCTTACGATGTCAAATCAATAACATCGAAGTCAATAAGGAATTATAAAGAAACAAACGCCTGCTACAAGATAAGAAGGGAAAATCAAAACCTTTCAGTTTATTTAAAATGGGATTAACAAGATTGCTTGCCTGTGCGTTTTTCTGTAATAGGATCTCGTTCTTCGCAAAGCATGTTTCGTATCAACAGTAGTAGTGATGTCAAAGAAATTTGCAATATTTTTCATTCGCAAAAGGTAATAAACTATTTCGACTTTTCGATGCGTCTGCTACAACTGCTGCGTCTCACTGATGTGTTATGACACTCAACTTTTTAACTGGACAATTGCCATCCAATTTAAGTTGGAAAATGAACATTTTTAATTTCAAGAAAATTGCTTCATCCAAATTAGTCGCGAGAAAAGCGTCAGCTTTTCACGTAAGCGTTAGGTTACATTTGATCTTGTATTTCAGCTTTAAAACACAAACTACGACTATTCGTCCATTCAAAGGACGTCACAAATTTTGAGGTGTGTCATTTCTAGCAAGTTACATGCAGAAATCAATTGTAAAAACGTCTTGTCAGAACACACAGTGACAATTGTTTCCAAACTAATATAATTTACTTAATTATTCCCTCTGTTATCTCTGATCTTAAAGACGTTCTCTAATAATACCTTACGGGCATAAATTTTTGCTAAACAAATTATTGCGAATTTTAACAAAATCGCAAAAATAAATTCCACAAAATTTCCACAAAAAAAAACTAATTGCGCAAATGTTCTAAATTCTTTTCAAACATAAATGTTCAAAATAAGAACAAATTATAACAATCTCAACAATCTTACTGGTTAGAAAATATTTAAATATAATTACAGAGACTGTTTTAAGTCACTATCATTAAGTTCGATAACATGAGAAGTATATAGTTTTTCATTTGGCATTTTTGGTATATCTGAGACGAACATTTGTAAATCTTCTTGGGGTTTGTTGAAGCTTAAGGCTACGCTGCTTTCTTTTCTTTTTTTGACATTTTTTGCCGTATTTGACTCAACGACTTGTATGAAATATTTGAGGTGATATTTAACCAGGATGGTGCTAGGAATTCTGCCACTTTATCAAATGATGACAACAAAGAAGGAAGCTAATGGAGAGTCGATAAACAACATTTTTGAAATATCTAATGACGCTGATGTTGAGTGATTTACAAGTTATTCGTAAAAAAGAACTATTTCTTTATTTTCGTCATATCCTGTTTTAAAGTAATAATCTAATAACTTTCGCAAAAATAAATTCCGCGATTTTCGACTGCCATATGCTATTCGTAAAAATTAATTCCGCAAAACAAAACTTTTTCGAGCTCACAATCTCAAAAGTGAGTTCCACAGTATTTAATGCCCGCATAATTTTATGCCCTTAATATAGTTGTACAAGATACCAGAAGATGAACACTCACGGAAGAAGCCTCGGCATTCTCACATTGTCCGCATGGAAAACGAATGTTCGCATTTTCTTTGCTTTTTCTCTTGGACACGTAAGAACCTGACAATAATAAACAGACAACAGATGCATTAAAATCGCTGAAACGTTATATGCATGATCTGTCACGTATGCAGTGCATGGGCATCATTTTCAACCACGTACGACTTAAAATCATATTGCGCCGTTAGCACTGGAACACTCCAACAGAAATCAGGTACTGCAGACTTTTATAACTGAAGATATTGCTATGCTATTGAACAAAATATAAAAGTGGTTTTACCTTCCCTGAAACAGATGTATTTGGGGATGACGTTACTACTAACTGTAATGTTAGTGAATACTTAGTTATCAATCAAATAGAAGTAGGTTTTAAGTGTACAATAATTCGTACAAATATACTTGCACTTTGGCATAGAGAGAAAAACCATGTCTTGTTTCTGTTTTTAAAATAGGATGAGAAACACTAAGATTGCATATGAGAAAGTTTTCGCTTAAAGGTATATATAAGAAAGTTTTCGCTTAAAGGTGCATATAAGAAAGTTTTCGCTTAAAGGTGCATATAAGAAAGTTTTCGCTTAAAGGTGAATAGGAGACTGTGATCAGTAACAGATATTAGAAGTTGAAAATAACTGTGCAGATCACAACGACATAACAATGAACTTTATCGCCAAGATTTCCAAAATTCCAAACCTCGACGTTCAAAATATGAACGTGTCAGAAGTTACAGGGTCAATCAAAGGCATCCATGTTCATCTATTTGAAAGCACTACGTTAGCTCTCTCGATGTCACTTTAGACACACTTAAAGGTGGACTGGCCAAATTAAGTCGTTAGATCTCCAACCAGAATATAGGTCATTGCGCACAGATTTATAAACGTTAGCTATGTGACTTCACATCATAGAAACTGCTACCTACATTTATTGGAATAGATAAACGTACACGGGTAATCGTACAACGCTCTACGTAAGCACATTTGGAAGGCATAACTTCAAGAGTGACATAAAAAGTCCACGTAAAATTTACGTGTTGAATATACCGCTTATCGTTTCCGTCTCCATTTCTAACAAACTGTTGATGAAAATTTACACAGACAGGCATTGGCATTGCATTTAGCTAATCATGTCTAAGACAGTATTAAAAAATATAACCTACAAAGTCCCGCTTTCTAGCAGGAGATGATCTTGTGCTTATTAAACATCCTGCACTAAGGTTAGCCAAGGAAAGATGCCTATTCATGTCAAGACTATATTTTGACTCTGACAATGATAGAAGTATTACTCTAAGACCTCATTTATTCATCTATTGCAAATACGATATCAACAGAGTCGTACTCATGTGTAGCTTAATACAGAACACTGTGATCACAATACCAAATTTCTTCTAGTCTCCTAGACTTACTAACAATTGAAGAAAACGTAGCAATCGACGGACAGATGGCCGTTGAGCAAGCTTAGTTAAGACCCCTAAAGAATGAGGAACTTTCTTCACCTCAAAAAGGCGTTAGAATTTGAACACAAAATCAAAATCAGCATGAGCTCTTTAACATCCCATACTTAAACATAAACAAAAAGGCTTGATAGTTTCTATGAAGACACGCCGTTGCCATGTTGAATATGAATTATAATCTAACTTAGACGTTCAGTGATAGTAAACTGAACATCTTTCGCTGACAAAAAGAATTACCGTAAGTCAAAGAGAGGGTTTTTGCACATCTGCTGTTGAATTTTCACCAAGTCAAGGTACGAGAACAAGGTTACGTGGTCAACTCGCAAACATATGTCTTCTTAGTTGCTCGTCTTTTGATCCTAAGATAAAGTAATTACCATGGTCCACCAGCATAAAATTTAAAATCTTGCACAGCTTTGCTTCTTTGACAGCGCAGTTAATCATAACACTTACAACAAGCTTTCGAAAATAAATTTTCATGTGCACTGTGAGCACTAGATCAAACAATCAAAGAGCAAACGAACTTAGCTTAATCTTTCAAAATCTAATGGCATCTGCAAAGGTCTACACTCAAAGGCATTGAACGGAATTGAAATCGAAAGAAAACTGTAAAAATGAAACGAACTTACTGAAAATCAATTTCATTCAAGGACAACATTTAAATAAGAACAGATGTAAAGTAGTTACGACGATCAAAGCGTTGAACCCGGGTCTCACGACTGCAAATCTGACACGTCTCCTACTAAGCTGAACAGCTCAATAGGAAAAGGTCGAAAGACTATTAGTCAGTCAGCCGCGATCGTCCGCTCTCTGTTGTTGGTGAATACAAGTGGTACACGATTTGCGATCGTGGGACCCGAGTTCGACGCTCCGGTGGTCTAAATCATAACCTCTGTTCTATACACAAGTTTACACTGTCGACTTCTTTATGGACCCACCGGTTAATTAACTTATTTTTCTCTCTAAGAAAACGTATTAAATTCGGAAGCTTAGGAAGTGCTCAAAAGTAGTACTTGAAAGAATAGAATACTTTGCTGGAGCAGTTACACATATGCCCACAGTTACTGGGCAGATGCTCTCCCAAACGCTGCCGTGCAAATCTAATTTATAAAATCAATTGCAATGTGGGAGTAGGATACAAGGTATATGTCACCTATGTTATGCGTATTCCTCGTTCTGTCGCACGGCCAAGGCCTTGTAAGTCGAAAATTGATGGGTAGATACTTCTCTTGTTCAACAGGGCGATAAAGTTGCAAATTTATTATATTTTTTTGTTATATTCCAGCCCTACGGCACTACAATTTTGTGAATCATTACAAGGTAAAAGAACAGGTTCCATCAGCCTCAACGAATAAATGTCTAACAGTCGGACTTCTCTCGTGAGCCAAGACCAAGCATACACTTTTAAAAACGAAATCCCCCAAACTGGTTAGTTTCTCAAAAGAACTAAGCTTTAAAGCATGCACAGAATCCTTACTCAAAATTCCTATAATACATAAATTGTAGGATCAGCTGCGCATAACGAAGAAATAAATCTATTAAAATTCGGTATGACCCTGGTTACACTAAGGGTGAATGTTATTTACTTCTTGTTCAACAAACACGAAATTTAAAATCTCGCCATAATCGTGTTCCATAATACCTCTAAAGCAGATAAGACACAGTTTATGCATGCAAAAGGAATAAATTAATGATGATATTTGTAAACAAAAACAAAGGTCCTTACTTAGTGGCTCATTTGAGAGGAGCTTGATCTTGTTTGTCGTCTAAAAAAGTAAACACAACCACAATATAACACTGTTGGGCAAAAAATGAAAATACGAAATTTCATCTATGTCAGGAATCGTCTGATACTACTATAAAGATTCAGTTTTCATTTTCTCTCCCCTTCCCATTCAGACATTGTTTACTGTTCTGTATACGCCTATCATTAGTTATTTGTATCCTAGTTTGGTCCTGGTTCTCTCTTTATATATACATACATACATATATACATACATACATACATACATACA
>JANTCA010078037.1:0-14834 GCA_024741275.1 Chironex yamaguchii
GATTTTAGCGCAATGTCGCAAATTTTCAAGGCGATTTTCAAGTTTTGTACCACAAAAAGATTGTTCAAAAATGTAACTTTTAGGTCTTTGTTGGTCAGGAACCTAGGCACTTAGTAGATCCTCGATAAAAATGCTTACTTTATAAAAATAGAAGTTACAAAAGCAAGGTTACAGCAAATGTCATATTATAAGAGCAATACTTGACCGTGAGGTCACCACAGGTGCGCTTTGATTCCTTTTACAAAGGAATTAACCGTGAGTTAAAAAGCATTGTGGTACAATTGTAGGGTTACTAACAAGTTCACACTCAACCGATTTGGATAACTCCATTTATTCCTTTTACAAAGGAATTAACCATGAGTTAAACAGCATTGTGGTACAATTGTAGGGTTACTAACAAGTTCACACTCAACCGATTTGGATAACTCCGTTTGTTCCTTTTACAAAGGAATTAACCATGAGTTAATAAGCTACCGGGACTTTGTTTCTCAGAGCTGAAAATTGAAGAGGTCATAATTGTATGATTGCGTCACTATAAATTCGTCACTACATTTTCTTACCGGAAAAACGGTCTTCAGGGGCCCAAAATATTTTTTGCTGATTTTGTGAATTTCATGCATAATTAAGCATCAGACGGAAAAATTTAGGAAAAGCAACATTGGACAAAGATTTTGGAATCTTTTTCCAGACTTTTGTTTCGGACGAACAGGTTTGGCAAGATATGTTAAAAGTAGCTGTATATTATGTAAATTATGAGAAGGTTAACTACAACAAACCTATCTGATGTGAAATAAACATTCCTGCATGCACCCTCTAGAGTAAAAATAACAATTGTCCTGCTTAACTGACGTCATTAGGTGAAATGTCGTAAAATATGTATCTTTCTCAAGAGTTTAAACTTAAAATACTTTTTCTTTGTCACGTACTTATAATAATTCCATTCATTTTATTATGTATAAATATTGCTGTAAATTTCACTATTATTAAATCAAATAGATCAAGACAAAGTCTAGTGATTTCTGAGTTTCTGGGTAGAGAGCCTGCCCATCTTATATTAGGATTTTTTCGTTAGTTCTTCTGATCTGAAAGTGTAGTTTTCTTGACTTGGATTTGTTGGCCTTCGCAACACTATCAACGCTATCGTAACTTCCACCCATAACCATATGAGACTTCCTGTACTTGATCAAATCTTAAGGTTCTTCTAAGAAATAAATGCATATCGATAGTATTCATTCCTTATAATGGCAAATTATTTTATCAAATATACAAACGAATCGCTACTAAAATACAACATAAGCAAAAACGATTAAAATCTCATTTTCTGTGATCAAAGTGGCAAGTATTCATGAAAGTTCTTCAATAGTTATTCAATTTTCTGTATAAAAACGTTGGAACATAAAATTTGGACATCACTAGATTTATAACAATTAAACTTTCATTAAAATCCTTTCTGTTTTAACGCATTTCTAATTCATTAGATATCCAGACTTGTTCCTATTTCTGTGCTGCAGTATGTCTACAATAAGCCTATGAGACTTAAGTGATTAATTAATTAGTGATTAGTGAGGGGTCTCGAAAATGGTCGAAATTTGCGTTGCTTAATTTTTGAACAGCCTTTAGTTATGAACAGACATATCTCCTTTTCAAAGCCTTGTTTTACACTCAATTTTCCTGTCTAAGAATACTAAATATAAATCCTAATGACTAAGGATGTTGAAAATTGACAGTGACAAGGGAAAAACTGCACAAATGCTTTAATTCTATTTTACTATTTAGGTTGACTATTATCTTTACCATTTTTATTGTTATTTGTGACTATCGAGATTTTTAAGTGGGCATAGAAATATTAGAGTTCGAAATTAAATAACGTTTTAACTGAAACAGAGTTCAAACAGTGACTTCTACGCACTTGGGCCTGTAGAAGTAGTGCTTTCTAACTTTGATGACCAGATCCATTATAAAGAATATGATAAACGATCTCTTGACCGAGGCCTTAATGACAGAGTCCCCTGGGAAATTTCTCGGTATCCTCAAGAATATATTCCACCTTGATGCCTCATCTTTCATGGCATCCACTTCTATCCTTTCTACTATACTTGATTTCTGTTTAACTTTAACACTTCCTTTTCCCTTACCTTTCTCAACATCCACATCTATCATTTTCACTATCATTGTCTTTCTGATCTTCTTCCTTTCTTCTATCTTATTCTTATGCTTCCCATTCTTCTCTTCATTTTTCTTTTGATAACTATCTATGTTTTCTAGCATCCTCCTTCATCTGTGTTAATATCAGTTATTCTCATTTTACTCTCTGTCCTCAGTACTCACGTATTCCTTTACTCCTCTGGTCACTTTCTAGAATCCTCATCTATCATATATTCTCCTCTTTGTTCTTTCTCCTTCTCATTCTATTTCTGAAACTTTGTTACTCCTTTTGGCTCTAACGTCTTTTTCACTTGTCCTGTTAGTGTCTACTTACTTATTCACTATTTGTAACTCTCCTACTGCTTACTCTTCTCTCTCTTCTTTCTTGTTCTACTATCACTTTCTCGTCTATAGTCTCCATCTTTTTTGCATCCCTTTTTATGTTTTACTATCCTTAGTCTCTCTCTCTGTCCTCGTTGTCTCCTTCCATTTCTTATCTATCAGGGCATGTGAATTTCGATTACATGGAACATCTTCATAATAATAACGACTATCATCATGACCATTTTCTTTATTCTTATGACTATCATGGCCTCGAGCACATATGATGGACACTGGCCACTTTTATGGTAACTGAGTGGCACTGACCTTGCTCCTAGGCTAAACTGTTTGTGTTGTAGCTATTGCACATTTTAAGAGATTGTGCTGGGTTAAAAGGAAACTGTCACAAAATTCGATAACATATGCTCACTGTGACAAGAGTTGAATTCCTTGAGTGGCAAACAAAGTGTCTACATATGCTACTATCAGAACTTATATTGTACGTGACTTACAGGTCTTACAGCACAAAACTGCAAGAAAACGCAAACTCACCTCGATGAGATGTAAGCCATAGTTCCCCTTATTGAACATCCGAACTCTCTAACCACTGCCAGTTAACAAAGTCATTTTTAACTGTAGTAGAGCTCATTGTCTAGTGAATAACCCCGGAACCAGACAGAAAGAATTTATTGCACAATGAAAATAAAATAGCTGTTCCTTTAAATAATTAGAATGTAAAATGTGGAATGAAAAACCAACACAAATCATTTCATGCTTGTAAGTTTATTGCAGCAGGAGGTATTGTAAGGGAAAACTACAAACAATACTTCAGATGTGCCAAGCATTTGAAGTATTGTAGCCACTACAGCGTATGCTCATTTAGCAACAATACTTCATATGTTATGTACTTTTAAAAGTATTGTACTGTGCACTTCAGTACAAGACTTCAAATGCTTCATGTATTTCTGGTATTGTACACTTTATCATGACAATAATACTTCACATGAACACTGTATTGTGTTTTTGGTGCACTAACACTACTTGAATTGCAAACTGTAACTGTCATTTGTTTTGTGCAATTACATATGCCAATGGTCTAGAAAGGCAAGTTAAGTAAACTCTCTATGGAATCATAGTGTCCAGGTTTCAAAATCAAAAGTAAAAGACCACTGGCAACATTGTTTTTTTGCTACATTATCGTAAATTATGGATTCATGGATCCCTAATTTTGTACTTATGAACGAAAAATAGCAATGGTTCTGTTTCAAGCCTGTCAGTTCTTTACAGTGTCTGTTTTGGAGGGATCTCTACAACAATGCGAACTTCTGTGTGATTTAGTTAAAGACGTCTTTGGCCCGCTTCCATTAATGTACTCAGATCTTATGGGATATCTTATCGCTCAGTATAATATTCTTTCTTATCTGTTTCAAAACGTCCCCATAAGACCTATATCTGGCAATACTTAACACGGATAGACAGAGAGAAAGTGCTACATATTCGGCCATTTGTCTCCATTTGATGTGTGTTTAAGTACTAGGTCTAGAATTAGATCATTATCACTTTCACATTCATTGATCATGATCATAACAATCATAACTACCACTTGTTACAATCAATAACCATCACCAACATCAGTAATAATCTTTATTGTCAAGATAATCATCACTATCGTATGGGCCTTCATGTTTATCATGGTTACAATCAATCATTCTTGACAACATGCATGATCATCATCACCACTAACATTATTATTATCACTAATTCTTGATTCTATTTGAAACCATCATTGCCACTGTCAGAATCATTAATGGCCACAGTCATCACCACCACCATCATCATCACCACCATCATCATAATTGTCACCACCATAATAACAATTGTTGATCCTAATCATCGCCACTAAAGCAATAATTGATCATCAACTTTACCATTTATTGTTACTATCATCATCATAATCATTGTAAGCTTATAGGAAACACAAAACCATTTTCCACTACAAAGTAACACACAACACTGCCTCTAAGAAAACACAACAAGAATTTATCTAACGTTCAGTTCACACTGAGCATAGGTAGTCATCAGTTCAACATATTGCATAGTAGCATATTACTCACAATCATCACCACAATTTTTATGAGTGATCATTGATTATTCATAATCATCATCACAACTAAAACAATATTGATCATGATCATCACCATTTATTCCATTGCCATATATTACTATCATTGTCATCATAATGATAATCATCATAAAAATCATGATCATCATCATTATTAGTTTCATTGATACTCAATTAGATTCATTATCATCATCACTACTGAAACAATGATTGATCATCACCATTTATGATTATCATTGTCAACAAAACAATCATCACCCTTATCACCATCACTGGTTCTCGTTCACATTTAAAATCTACATCACAACTGCTACCATGATTATCATTGATTCTCAATCATATTCAAAGTCATTAATGAATGGTAGTCTTCACCCCCACCACCACTGTCATCATCACCATAACTATGACTATTATTGTTAATCATTATCACCACTAAAGCAATAATTGATCATTACCATTATCAACATTATCATTATCATCAGCACCACCACCATCATCATCACTATCACCACCATTATTATAATTGATCCTCACTTATATTCATAAGCATCACCACCACTAAAACAACAACTGATAATTACCATTACCATCTATTATTATCATTGTCATCATAATCATCACCATTGTCATAATCATGATCATGAAGAATATTTATAATCAGCATCAGCACTGTTAACTCTGCCATTGCCTGGCCCCAAGTCCAGGACGAGAAAGGAGGAGGGTTGGGAGAGGAACAGGCAGGATTCTCTCCCGTAAAACCAAGTTCCAGAGATGGCAGCGGTCCTGCAAGCATCATTTAATGTCGTCGGAAAATGCAGTTCGTAGAACGGAGGGATGTAAATTGTCATTACATTATTCACAGGTGGATTCTACCCACTGCAAGGAATCCGAAGCTATGCAATGGCAACAACATCACCACTGTCACAATCATTAATGATCATCATAATCCTACTTAGCACCATGATCATGATCATTACTATCATCATTTCCATTACCTACCATCATCATTATTAGCATAATCTTTATGACAATGATCCTCACCATCCTTTTTACTGTAATCATCATCATGATCCCCACCACCACCTTCCTGATAATTGACCCACAATTTATAATCATTATTACTTGACTTACTTTGACTTAATTCCCTCTCTCCCCATGGAGAATGGGGCCGGAGATGATCTCCCTCCACTTCGTTCTATCTTCTGCTGTCCTCTTCGCATCCTCTCCTTCTCGACAGTCCTCCTCCATGTTTTTAGGGTTGGCCAACGAGTCTCTCAGCCCTCGAGTTTCCTTACGGGTTTAGCCCGGTGGCATCATATCTGCATCTCTTGTGATTTGCAAGACTCCTGGCCTCTCCTCTTTTTGTTGTATATCATCTTCGGTTTCCATAATCTGATTAGTTTTCCGGGATGGTGTGATTGGCCTCATGCCCAACCCTCTTACTAGAAGGGCCAGGGAGTTTTCTGTCGGGGTCTCCTTCCCTCAGGTGATTGCATTTCGGCACTTATGGGCTCCACCTGCTTAGGCTTTACGTCAGACTTGTCGATGTCCTAGATGACCTGCCTTTCTGGACTCACGAGAGCCATCTGCCCAGTTTTGGAGTCAGAGTTTTGCTTCTCCTAGACAGGCTGCCAACCAAGGCTGACGAGTCCCAGCTACCTGCTAGTTTTTATCGAGGACTAGCCCTCTAGATCCACAACTGTTTTGCCTGGGGTCGCGAGGTACCCAGTTTATGCAGTGCACCACGTGGAGGTACAGAAGTGGTCTTGATGATTTTGACTTAAGACCAGCAGGGGGGAATCTATGGCCAGACCTGCTCTCTTTTCACCTGCAAGCAGGTTAGCTATTGGTAGCCGGCAAGTAGTGAAAACTACTTAAGCTATTGACTACACTAAGTGCTCCATCACCCTGTGGACTGGGTCAACCACACCACAATCATTATTACTACGAGAGCAATTATTGATCATCACCACTGATGCTTATTATTGTCATAATCATAATAATCACCACCACCATCACCATTATTGTCAGCAACATTAACCACCACCATAATCACTGCTAATTCTATCATAGTAACCATCATTAACCATTATTGTTATTCTCATTATCATCATCATTAATCCTCAGTATTATTCATAATCATCACCATCATCATCAGTCTCTGATCTTTGATGACATTGATAACCATTGCCATCCATATCACTGAACATTTCAGCCATCATAGGGAATCATCAATCTTTCTATCACTATTACCATTACTAACCAACATTCTTATCATCACCATAAAATCATCACAAATCATCATTATCACTATGATCATCAGCAACACCATTTCAATCATTACTTGTAATATTATCACCACTAGTAATCATCAAAATGATCACGATAGCCATCATTGACCATCATCTTTATCTTTATCATAATCATCACCACCAGTGGTCACCACTATCATCATCATAATTATTATGAGAAACTTTGATCATAGTCAATCCTATTATCACTAATCATTATTATCAACAAAATCACTGACACATTGATTATCATATCTTTTTAATCCCTTTTCATAAAATTTATACTTTTACCATTACCCTTTTGCACTTCCAAATAGTTAGCCTGGATTTGTTCCTAAATTTTGTTCCTACCAATAAAACTATAACTTTACTGTCCTTTTCAAGAGAAAAACAATCCACCTGCAAATTTTCCACTCACATAGCCTTAGTCGCTTTACAAAATTGTTGTAGGCTTGCTTGAGTAGTGCTAACAATGCACCCTCCAGTCACAATGTCAATCACCAAAGGTATTTGTTAATAATTGCCACACCTTTAGACAGGTCACTGTTCTATGTCCATTTTACAGTCCCTCTTCTGTGCCACCAGTTTATCCATAATTACTTCAACAGAAGGAATCATCGATGCAATAACTAGGTATAAAGGCAACGTGGAACCAAAATTATTGAAACTGTAAAAGAATATTAATGTATCTTATATGAATTATAATACTTGTATAAATGAAGTTGAAAGTCAGATAGACTGTGTCAGCATAACACATGATATTAAATGAAGTACTATTGTTAAACAATGGTTGCAGAACACTTGCACTTTGTATTTAAACTTCAAAATACGTCAAATGTTTTAAAACCTGTTCGTATTATCAACCTAGCAAAAATACTGCAAATACCATGATCAAAACAATTCCACTCTAAAAGTCATCACTATAATTGGCATTGATCCTCTGTCTATGCAAACATAATGCTTAAGTTGAAAGAACAAAACAAAGGAAATGTACCATCTTAGTAAAATGCTTTTCACCAGGCATCCATCGTGTAGTGCCACAAAATGACAATACAAAAAAGCTCCTAATCTATTGTGTAAAAAAGAATTTCCAATTTAACCATGTGAAAAAATATTGACAATTTGAAGTACCCAAAAAATGAAGTAAAATGAAAAAAGGCAGGAGAAAAAAACAGTGAAACAGTCCAATCTTGTACCAAGAAGCTATGCTAACACATTCCTGAATTTTATCGCAAAACATGTTTCCACTACCATAAAAAATGTGATACATAGAAAAATACACTAACAACTTTGTCTACAATAACTATTTAATGAACGTCTGATACGTTTTCTTCATCAAATACAAAAGTGTTTTTTCACACAGCTAGTCAGAATAAGGTCAAACGTATTCTCAAGTCATACTTTTTCAAAAAAAGAATGCATTTTTACAGAGGAGTGAGGCATCCAACACACACATAAGCAAATATTGGCAAAATTATATCATTGAACAACACATAAATAGGACCTGTTCAAATTTGTAGATCTATAGATCTTAAGTGCAATTTCATTTACACTGAAATACACTTACTGGATGGAATCCTTGACAAAATCTTAACTAGACACCTCTGGCTAATCTACGTGCAGTTGAACCATTTTCAACAATCAAGTGAGTAGAATCTGATACATAAACATGGACCCAATAGCAACACCATAAGATAAAAATGTTAATTCAAACAAAGTAATAAGCTAATAAAAATAAACAAGCTTAGTACACATAAAGCAGCAAAGGATAAAGCTATGTTATCTTCAATTAATTACTAAGTTAAATAACAGCTGCATAAGTACTGATTAATGGTACATCCCTAGAGGTGATTGAGATGTTTTGTTATCTAGGGGACATGCTTAGTTCTTATGGAGGTGTTGAAGAAGCAGTTATTGCTAGGATAAGATCTGGTTGGAAGAAGTTCAGGGAGCTTCTCCCAGTTCTTACAACTAGAGGCTTCTCCCTCCAGTCGAAGGGTAGAATGTATCAGGCATGTGTAAGGAGTGTCATGCTGTATGCTAGTGAGACATGGGCACTTCAGGAAGAAAATCTAGTTAGGCTGGAGCGTAATGACATGAGAATGATTCGTTGGATGTGTGGTGTCTCTTTGAGAGATAGGAAACCATCTGAGGAATTAAGACAGTGTTTAGGAGAGGAAAGCATTAGAGATTGTATCAGTAGAGGTCAGCTTAGATGGTTTGGCCACATTGAGAGGCGAGAGGATAGTAACTGGATCAAGAGGTGCAGGGACCTTGTTGTTGTGCGAGAGGATAGTAACTGGGTCAAGAGGTGCAGGGACCTTGTTGTTGTTGGTCCTGTTGGTAGAGGCAGGCCCCGTAAGGCATGGATACAGGTTGTCCATGATGACCTAAAGCAGCTGGGTCTTGATCCAGGAAGATTGGAGTGGAAGAGAGCCATTGTAAAACCCCGTCCAACCCATGCCAGCATGGAAAAGCGACATTAAAATGTAAATGATGATGATGATGATAAAGTACAGTTTTTAATTTCTCAATCTGGCAGATTGCAATTAGGCAAGAACTTGATTTCACTTTAACAACTCTTGTTGGAAGCAAAACATGACAGGTCTGTATGACTCATAAAGTTCAAAGCTTCATATCTAACAAAAAAGGAAATGATGAGAATATCTTTAATAGCTGACTTTACTACCCTATTTAACATTTACAAAACTTTTGCCTTATGTCACTTGTTGTGGATAAAAACTTCAAAGAACAGTTTAAAGAAAGTTTGTAAAAAAATAGTTTTCTAACCAATAACCCATTGGCAAAAGAAGTATTATTGGCAAAAGAAGTATTATTGGCAAAATAAACATGTATAAAGATAAAAACAAACAAACCAAATGAAAATCATCAAAGTACTATTTTACAAAGACAGCACAAAATGTTGTTTAATCAACGATAAGCTTAACTACAGAGATTCAAAGCTTAGGTATTTAAAACTAACATAACATTACTCACAACAAGTACAGATCAATAAATTGCCCTACGTTTTAAAGTAATTTCCAGCTTTATACTACACTGTATTTTATAATAATCAATCAATAAATTATTCATGTACCTACAATACATAATACGCAGCTAAAACAATTCCAATTTATCTAATACCAAATGTTGAGTCCAGGCTATGTTTTAAAATACTTAGCAGAGGAAGATTCTGCATTGCTGGTCTTGACATGAACTGGCACATGACAGGTGACGGCAGGAGCTCAAGAGAGAACACTACAAACATAATAAAAATAATAATTACATAACTGTGAATAAATATTTTAATAAAACAATTTAAGTATAAAGGAGCTTAAGCACATAGGACCTAATTAATCAAACTTTCATAAATAGTTACAGACCTGCAAATACATCAAGGTTACTATCAATGCAACAGATCTGTTTTTTGTAGAATTAATATTAATGATCTGTTTCAAGTACATAATGTGACTTACTAAGGTATCCAAAAAACTAATTTTGCTACTCGCACTAAATTTGATAAAAATTCATTATAGGTATGATTGTGTATATCCGAGTTACTTAATGGCATACATATGGTTTGCAGAAAATATATGTAAATAGCAGTAATAGTAATCCTAGAGTGTGATGTGAACCTGGACTTTAGGGAGTTTTTTGTATTGTTTCAAGCACTAGCGTACCCAAGGGGGAATAGGGGGGTCCGGACCCCCCACTTTTCTAAAACATGGTCCTCGAGATCTGTTCAAAAACGATGTAAAACTCATGGAGGAGGGAGTAGGTAGCCTGTTAGTTGCGGAACATAAACTTTTTCATGGTAATAACTTCCATTTCCCGTAGCTAACATGAATCAAATATTGGGGAAACATTTTGAAAAAATGGCGTTTCTCCGCATTTGCGAGTGTTTGAAGGGCGTGGTCCCAAAAAAGGGCCCCAGGCCCCCCCACTGCTGCAGCTCTGGGTACGCCGCTGGTGTCAAGGTCTATGGGGGCATATAATATACCATTCGACTCCCCACTTATTCACCAGTCCCCCTAGGGGTGAGCCGTTGTCCGGGGGTGCCTCCCTGACGATTTAGGGGTACATTTGTATGGGATACTATGTATTCTACGTCTTAGATCAAAAAGACGACGAGGGCATTCCCCACGGACAAAAGCAAGAGAAATTGGCGTATGAACATCGCCACGGTTGATTTCACGAGAAAGCAAGCATGCAGACAGCCGGTAAGGCGTTAAAAAGGTGTGTACTTACTACACAGTCCTTCTTCCTGGTGCTCTCATCCACGTACATTGTCATCCTGACCTAACACAAGCTATACAGGGAAACAGAGTCTGTCTGGGCTCTCTATATCTAACTACACCATTGTAACTACCCACCATCTTGGAGTTTCCAACATATTTTGCAACAACGCTGCCAAGGGACTGGGACTGATAGTCCAACTACGCGATTTCCGGCCAATTGCAACCACGCAAACCCCGTGAGTTCTTCCCCGCCAAAACGGGGAAGTGCCATTGACTTTTATTGCCTGATTGTTATAGACGTCTAGAACATTACTTTAGAAAAGTACTTCTAAAGCCTTCTAGAAACCTTCCATGTGCTGCAGGAATAATGCTGATGCAATATTTTACATGAATTTTCCAGAGAGTTCCACTTTATTCTGTTTTGCTCCAAAGGCTTCTGGAATGTTCAACTGTCTTCTATAGCATTCTATACTGTTCTGGAAAGTTTTACTGGCTTCTAGATGGACTTCTCGAATCTATATAAGCAGTTGCTTTCCAGCAATTTGATTACTTAAGTTTAAGATGAGTTTAATTAAGCTTTGATGGAATATAGGCTCAGTGGAACATCTCAAGGTATATTTTGTGGAATACAGTGTTAAAGATACTACACTTATCATCATTGGAACTCATATTCATTTCATTGGTATTATCTACATTCATTGCACCGTCCCATTTGTTCACTTGCTGCCTGAAGTATTCGTGTCAGTGATAGCATCAAATGGGAAGGGGAGGCCTTCTCTTCAAAGGTCTTGCTTTGCAAAGAAGCATTTTATTTCTAATAGCAGAAAATGTATCAAAGGCTTGACAAGAAAATGACCTATATGCCAGACAAACATTCTCAAAACTTGACAGACTCTATATCTGTTTCCTAAAATAATATCATTGCTACTCTTGTTATTTTCATCATCAGCAGGAGTTAGATTTACTTTTACAATAGTGACTATTATCACCCCGATAAATTTGCAACTTTACACCATAATGTGTCAATAACACTACGAACCTTGTAAAAATTTCAACTACGAAAGAACACTGGGAAGAACCTTTTTTTCGCTGGCTTAACTTTGCAGACATCACAAAATTCTGTTTCTAGGTGTCCGATACATTTAGATGATGGATGATATAACTGGTGTCATGATTCAGTGCTAGAAATAATTGCTGACGTTCTCGATTCTTGAAATCAGAAAGAGAAAATTCTTAAATCTAAAGCAGTGAAAACATATCAAGGCTAGAAGTAAACAATATGTATTCAATGAATCAGTTATGATACAAAGACGCTGGTCTCATTATTATTCAGACAAGCAATTGACTCTTTACTGTTTTTCTTTTCTTTTCTGACTATCCACTTGGAGCTTCCTAGCGCGCAAAAATCATTCATTTATATCCATCATTGCAATTATTTACTTCATTCAGATAGCCTAATTGAAACGTCTTACAAAAGAGCCTCTGGGTACATAACTTGCATACTCCTTTCTTTTCTGATATTCACAACAGTTGTCAGACAATCTTTAATGAGACAGCTTTATATTTGCGATAAAAGTCTGGTAACGATCACATCTGAAGCTCGATTGCAATAACAACTAGTATGACATTTATCAAGAACTGTCTCATTAAAATGTAGATTTAAGATTAAGCAAAAGATAAGTTGAATTTTTTAAAAAAGTTAAACCTTCTTCCTAATTCATTTGTTGTCTATGGTGATACACATCTCCCTTTCCTAAGTATTTGGGTCACACAGCTGTACACACAGTTAATGCTATAGAAAAGTTTTGGTCTACTGGTAGCATTGTGTGTTCAACTTCCATAATCTATCTCGTAAATGCTGCCTGCGAAGCAAGGAAGCATGATCTGCCATTTCTAAACGCCTTGGTCTGTACAGCTAAGCTATTGCCGCGGTCAAAAAAGGCAAAGAGAATATATAGACAAGAGAAATATCCACTGTCGACCAAATGACTCAATGTTTACAGTTTATGAATTACAAAGTAAATCTACAACTTGAACATGGCAAGCTGGCACACGTAAGAGTTGATGAAAGATGAAGATGAAGCAGAAAATGAGATCCCTCTTAACATTAAAACTACAACAAATTTTAACACTAATTTACATTGTCCAGGAGCCCTCATCTCATTTAAAACTCTTAAACAACCACCAGTGGGACGGGTTTATCAAAACGGGTAGATTTATAGATTTACTTGTCAGAGATGACATTTTCCATATTCTTCACGTAAGTAAATGATTCCAATCCGTTTATTTTCAAGGTTAAATTTCAGCTTGAGAACATAATTATTTATTATTAGACCGAGTGGTCATACACACTTGACTAAATATTCTATGATAACTCATGTACAATTTCTATTTTGTTACGTAAACGAGACACCATTGGCTTCCTCGGACAAATCCACATAATTGTTTTCATTATCACTGTCCTGTCCATTTCCAAGATTATACGAAGAATCCGTCTCTTCTTGGTTATCCTCTTTAAACGCTTTGTACCCCATACCTAAAATTGTAAAATTTCGATACATAATGATGCAAACCAAATAACATAAAGGATTACAGTATCAATTCCAGGTATAGCATACGGCATTTGATCCACCTTAAGAAATACCATTGCACCTAGGCCTGCGTACACTTTCTAAGAGGGCACATAAGACTTTCATGCCAATCGACAGCACAACACTTATCGTTGCGGTAAAGAGCAGGCACACAGTAAAGCATATTGTTATTTCACAGCACTAATTTCAAAGCGTAGAAAACCTTTATGACACATCACAAATTTTATAGCAAAATCACTACGTTTATAGCATAGTACTACTTTTATAGCACAGCACTACTTTTCAAGCACAGTAGTACCTTTATAGCACAGCACTACTTTTCAAGTACTGCACTACAATAATAGTACAGCACAACTTTTTCAGCACAGCTCCACCATTATAGCACAACACTACATCTATAGCAATTCTCTACATCTATGGCACAGAACATATTTCTTCTCAACTGAATAAAAATACAACTAGCCTCGCTTCATACCATCAGACGTACTCTGATCTTGGCTGATGTCACCATGCTTACATCTACCTTAGGGCAAATATCTGAATTAACTACCATAATAAACAAAGTAATAGACTTAGTCTAATATTAGCCTAAAGTTAAATCAATTAATTAATCAATTTGTAAAAAGTCAACTAAATGGCTTTATACCTTACTGAAGCAAAGTACATAGACTAGCGTGAAAACAAGTGATTGTAGCCCTTCCTTGTTGATATGCAGCAGATAATTACAGATAACTTACCAATAGCATCACATATTTCATGTCGACATATCCTGCACGTCGAATTCTTAATCTTTTCACCATACACAACTCTATTAACATACGCCTCTGCATTATTGCACACAATATTTGCTGTCTGACAGAGGGGTCGGCACAGCAATTCACCTCTGACCCCACAAGTGCAGTTTAAAGTGCAATTTTCTTGTGGAAACCATTCATATATTGACCTTGGCCGATCTTCAAGATCTCTACAGCCTATTCTGCCTAGCGATTCTGTGTTGAGAACAACCGATTCTACAATATAAAATAATAAAATACAATAGATTATGATACATGATATGATATATGATATGATATGATATGATATGATATGATATGATATGATATGATATGATATGATATGATATGAT
>JANTCA010078048.1:5611-22054 GCA_024741275.1 Chironex yamaguchii
CATGATTCCTTTGGCTGACCATGATTCCTTTGGCTGACCATGATTCCTTTGGCTGACCATGATTCCTTTGGCTGACCATGATTCCTTTGGCAGACCGAAGGAAGACATCTAATACACTTCAGTACAGGTGGAAGTGTATAGGTGTAGGCAGAGTTTGAGGGTTTTTGGGAGGTCCCCATTAAAGTTTTTCAAGCCGATCCCTTTGTTTCGGCTAAGAACGGATCTCCCGGTACCATGGTTGCCACTAGTGATAAGGATTTTGAGTGTTTCGTTTTAATTACTCTATTAAACAGTGTCGAAGGAATCCCATGTTTCGCCAAGGGGGGGGGGGCATTTACCCCACATACATCCCCGTGGCCACGGCACTTCTCTTCTTCTCGTGAAAAATTTTGGAAATCCAGAGTGCTAGATCCAAGATTAGCTGGCTTCAACTCCCAGCTGACGAGCAAAACAATTTAATATATGTTGCTTACATAAGACGTTCCTGTTAGCCTTCTGGAGTCTGATTCCGAAATATTTTAACTCTTAATTTGTTTTATTCAGTGCCTCCGAAATTGAAAATTGGCAACGAGATCATCTTTGCTTCCAGTAACCAGACAACGAACATCTCGTGTCAAGTAGATAAAGCTAATCCACTTCCTACAATATCATGGCTGGTTCAACCTTCTGCTTGTAGTTTCACGGAAAGTGATTGCCACCCACTGAGTAATGCTTGGGAGCAGTTACCTCCCGGGAAATCAAGGATCATACCCGCAGAAAGCGAGAAAACAACGAGGTCGGCTCTGGTAGGGAGCCTTATCGGCTTTCAATATTTCTTTGTGCAATGCACAGCAGATAACGGAGTAGCCCAGGCCAGAAGAGTGATCAAATATATCAACAAAGTAGGTATGTATGTTCAATTCTACAGCATGGACATTTTCATACTGACGTGAACAGATCAACCAGCTCTGCTTTTGTAGTATATGAACATAAAGGCGCTTACTATGTGTAGTTTTAGTGAAAGCTGTTTTACCTGATACGACAGCACCTGACCCGACCCGACCCGACCCGACCCGACCCGACCCTAATCGAAACAAATTTATCTGCTCTAAGACAATTTGATTTTAGCTAATCTGATCGCATCTAACGTAGTCTGATAAATCTGACATGTCTAAATCTTCTGACTAGATCTTCTGTCAGGCTGGTCTGGTCGTTTCTTAGGTGCATTTGTCTTATTGGACGTGATCTGATCTTCTGTACTGTGTTTCTGTAACATTGCCCTGTCTAATCTTGCTAGCCTGACCTGACCTGGCCTGGCCTGGTCTGGCCTGGTCTGGCCTGGTCTGGTCTGGCCTGGTCTGGCCTGGTCTGGTCTGGTCTGGTCTGGCCTGACCTGATTTGACTGGCCGAATTTGACTGATATGGAAAATTGCCACTAGTCATTTATGACGTTTTTGCCTTAAGCTACCGTTTTTACTTCCCAATTGTTAGGAAATCTTTACGCGAGTGAACATAAGTTTTATTTCTACTTGTGCTGCTTGATTACCGATTAACCTTTTTTTTCTCTATTTATTAAAGGGAAAGATAAAATCTTGAAAATAGAGCCATCGGTAGTTTCAGAAAACGAAGGAGGTGAACTCAAGTTGGCATGTTTGGGAACACCGGGGTTATTTTCCACACTTACATGGGTAAAAGATGGAAAAGCTGTCACTGAAACACCAGGTGTACACCTAATGTATACTCGTACATCAAATTATGTTCAGGAAGTGGTTCTGTATTTAAACAAAACCATCCCATCCCATTCTGGTCTTTATTCTTGCAACGCAACGAAGAAGATTAATAAATTTGACGTATTGATAGAATCCGTCCAGGTTGCCATTAAAGGTAAGAGGACTGTTATTCTTGTACGCAGCCTTTGGTCGGAGATTTTTGTCATGAGTCGTAAGAGTTCTAAGCTGCTTTTCAGGCCATCTTCGGAAATGTGGCTTCACAGAAAGCTTACGAGTCATGACGTGATAAACTGCTTTATCTTTGACTTCAACTAAAGCCCGGAACAAACTTCGTTCTCTTCGTGCCCCGAATTAAAGACTTATGGGCCATGGGAGAGTGACTCTTATCGCTTTAATGTGGTTCATGTGCACCTATCTCATTCTTGTGTTTTCCGCAATCCCCGACGTCGCCTTATTCACACACCTTGTTAATCGCGACACCAGAGCGACTTCTACTGCCGCTCTAAGTTGATTGTGCCGCTTCTAAGCCATTCTGCCGCACAGAGTCAAGTCAGAAGTCGCACATTATCATATTCGTTGCATAAAGAAAGCGACGTTTGACATGGGACTGACTTGGCTAATGTAGCGTACCTATGCTTTTAAGGCAACAACAGCATTTTCTGCTAATTTAGGATTGAGGCACAGTTATGATATTCCCAAACATTACTTTCAAACTTTTACTGTTATATTTCCTTCCAAGATTATACTTGAGGATGGTTACGTTGTAGACAAAATGATCGTTGGTGTCTGGCTGTGGGGCAGTGTTTACAAGTTGGTACTGTGCTCAAGCCAGGAATTGCAGAGTTGGCGGGGGGGAGGGGGGGAGGACAAGGGGACGAAAGGACGAAAGGGTATGCCTGCCGCATTTAACTGAATAAATATCCTTCTTATCTTTTCTCTTTCAGCGATTTACAAACCACGTATAACACAGTTAGTTAACATAGAAACGAATCAAAGTTCTACCATTCTGCTATCATGTCAAGTCGATGCAAACCCACCAGCTCGGGTGTCGTGGTTTAGAAATGGCGCGGAAATGACGGATATCAGTCCTTTATATCATGCAGACAATTGTGAGAATTCTGAAAATGGCCATTACTACAAAATGAACAGTGCCGTAAAAAGAAGTGAGCTCATTATTTGCAATGCTGACTACAGATCAAATAACGCGACTTATATGTGTCTTGCGGAGAATAGCCTTGGCCGCGAAAACACTAGTGCTTCAGTGTTTGTATCTGGTAAGTTAGAGTGATCCTACAAATGTTAATTTAGTACCAATTAAAGTGATCCTACAAATGTTAATTTAGTACCAATTAAAGTGATCCTGCAAATCTTAATTTAGTACCAATTACAGTGATCCTACAAATCTTAATTTAGTACCAATTAAAGTGATCCTGCAAATCTTAATTTAGTACCAATTACAGTGATCCTACAAATGTTAATTTAGTACCAATTAAAGTGATCCTACAAATGTTAATTTAGTACCAATTAAAGTGATCCTGCAAATCTTAATTTACTACCAATTACAGTGATCCTACAAATCTTAATTTAGTACCAATTAAAGTGATCCTGCAAATCGTAATTGAGTACCGATTAAAGTGATCCTACAAATCTTAATTTAGTACCAATTACGGTGATCCTACAAATTGTAATTGAGTACCAATTAAAGTGATCCTACAAATCTTAATTTAGTACCAATTAAAGTGATCCTACAAATCTTAATTTAGTACCAATTAAAGTGATCCTGCAAATTGTAATTGAGTACCAATTAATGTGATCCTACAAATTGTAATTGAGTACCAATTAATGTGATCCTACAAATCTTAATTTAGTACAAATTAAAGTGATCCTGCAAATCTTAATTTAGTACCAATTAAAGTGATCCTGCAAATCGTAATTGAGTACCAATTAAAGTGATCCTGCAAATCTTAATGAGCACCAATTAAAGTGATCCAGCAAATCTTAATGAGTACCAATTAAAGTGATCCTGCAAATCTTAATTGAGAACCAATTTTATGTCTGTGCTTGAGACTGGTGAGATGGCAAGTACGTCCGGGGTCTAACAAAGGTGTCTTATAACGATTTTGTTCCGTTGCTAGGTTGTAACTAGGTGTGTGATAGATTGTTACTACATTGTTGCTGGGTGGTTGCTATGTCTGTTGATACTTAACCTGTCATTGCTACATTTTATACTTGGTTTTTCGTGACTTTGTTTCTTTTTAGGTATTACAGTTGTAGTGCCAGATTGATTTTGCACTTGCATTATTTTGAACAGTGTAACTTATAAATTGGATATCCTGGTATTCAATATGACTGAGTGTATGCTTCTTAAATACCTGACGTACAAACTGTTCATAGGTCCCTAATGTAGAACTTTGGTCCAAACAACATTCGCCTTCAAAATGACCAGAAAACTTGTTTACTTTAACTGTGTTCCTCTCGCTTTTAATTACAGCTTTACCGTCTATCGTGCGCGCAAAGAGCTCACTGTATGTTAGTGTTGGTAAAGATTTGGCTGAAAAATGCGTTGCTGGTGGCAACCCATTACCATACGTGTGGTGGGAAAAGAGAATTGACGGAAAATATTACATACTTGGAAAGAAAACTTTGGAAAGAAGGTATCATTAGTTCAATCTTTGTTTTTGCGGGTAATAATTTCTTTCGCGTTAATTTGCTTTTTTGTCGAAGTTGAAAACCTTAAACGGTATTATACAAGTTCCTCTAAAGCCAGAAATGAAACGGTATTATACAAGTTCCTCTAAAGCCAGAAATGAAAACCAGAATGGCGAGTGAAAATGAAAGCCAAAATTATTGCGATTAGTATTGCTCCAACGGTCAGTAAAGTAGTTTAACTACCTTAGCCAAAGGTTATTGCTTTTTTTGGTGTCTGTCTTTCTGTCTGTTTTTCCCTCTCTCTCTGCCTGCCTGTCCGTCGTATCTGTTTGCCAGTCTATCTGTTTGTCTGTCTGTTAACAAAATTATTTGAAAAGTCTTCTGAAATTTTTACAGTATATTGGCCTTCTGACATCAGTTACTTCTACTTGCTTGCTTTCTCTTCCTTTCAGACAAGAGGTACTATCGTTTCCTTTATCTTGAAATTTACTGCAATCCCCGGACGCTTGCAGTTCTAATGAATCCTGTTCGCTTCCCTCGTTTCCAGTGTCGTGGTCTGTTTGCCAGTCTATCTGTTTGTCTGTCTGTTAACAAAATTATTTGAAAAGTCTTCTGAAATTTTTACAGTATATTGGCCTTCTGACATCAGTTACTTCTACTTGCTTGCTTTCTCTTCCTTTCAGACAAGAGGTACTATCGTTTCCTTTATCTTGAAATTTACTGCAATCCCCGGACGCTTGCAGTTCTAATGAATCCTGTTCGCTTCCCTCGTTTCCAGTGTCGTGGTCTGTATTGCGATCATCGCCAGTTCCTGTATCAATTCTCTTCTCCCCTTGTCTAATTGTTGATGAGTAACACTCACATTTTTTATTTCTTGTTTCGGCAAAAGCTTTCATTTGTTCAAGATGTAGCTCACCATGATATTTCCTCAACTGTTTGCTTTGATCAAGGGACGGAATGGCAAAATGCGCCTGCGAACTGACACAGAGTTTGTTCAGTTGTTTTACTATCATAACGTCCTTCTTAAGAAGCGATAGTGGAAGTACTAGTAGTAGTCCACTAGGTGATTCGGTTTTGTTAATGACCTGGGTCAAATTTTTAATTCTGGATCATTTTGGAGATCTTGATAATCTATCTTCATAACATAAAACCGTAACTAGTGAAGAAATAATCGTGGAGGAAGCGTTAATGCCATGATTCTTATTAGTATATTTGTATGAATATTAAGCAAACTTCTAGTCTTACCCCATTGGCTTGTTAGAGGATTCCACCCTCGGAGTGCTAGTTTGTTAATATAGAGTTCTGTGTTCCTTCCCAATGTACTCATCTATATCTGTGTTGTTTCTTCAGCTATTTGAATTTTAAAAGAATAAGGAAGGAAGAATTTGGAGACTACAGATGTGTTGCCCAAAACTCCCTGGGAGTCACATTTTCAAAATTAGCTATTAGTAAGTACTAGATGAATATTAGAGTTACATTTTCATCTGTCGCCCAATTAGTTTTTTGCTGTACTGGCCATTTGTGTCAACTGTGCATCATGTAGTTTTGTTAAAGGCACTGCGTCTTGTTAATAATTGGTTTAAAAACAAAGGAAAGTGTGATAGTGTCCAGTCCTCGAATTTATCGAATTTATTGAGACTCCTTGGCAATTTCCTTGTATATTTATTTCAAACGTCGAAAGCGGGATAAATTTGGTTCAGTCTTAAAAGTTTCAATCCACGGTCATTTTGCAGAACGTTTTCAAATGCGCCGGTTTACTCCAAGCTAGTGATTTCGCACAGGGACCTGTTATATGTAACTGGAAAACCATACCTGAAAAGAAAGTTAACTGCAACATAAAACATCGAATACTGGAGTGTAAGTATTGACTTCCTAATATTACAGGATTCCAACAAGGGTAAGGGTTCTAGTCTTAGTATGCTACGAAGTCGACTCCTTTGAATCTTTCGAGGAAGACAGCATTTGTTTGAAAATATATGGAGACGCGAACATAACTGAGAGTGAAAATTTTAAAAAGAAGTCAAGTTATGATAGTGACCACCAGAGCGTCGAACATGGGTCTCACGACTGCAAATAAAACTCCTTTCCCTACTGAGGTAATTAGCTCAATGGGAAAGGTCGGAAGACTGTAAATCATTCAACCTTGATCGTCCACTCGTGTTATTTAGTGTATCTAACGGATAACAATGCTGCATATTTGTAGTGTAATTGTAGCATTGCCGTCCTTTACCGTATTCTGACAAATCTATACGATCAGTATCAGACGAAAGGCTTTATCAGTGAGTCCATGACTTCAAACAATTTTGTAGTTCTGTACCATCAAGTGACATTTTGTTAATAATGTGATGTTGTTTTTGTTCATTTTCAGCCAAAATCAACACGGGAGCAGCAAGTGCTGACGAATTAGCAAGAAGTAACATCGCTACCAGAAATACTCTGATCGCCACTGTAGTTGTGGCATCATGCTTGATCATTTTGTTATCAGTGATATCAGTCGTTCTTTACAAGAGGAAAAGGTTGTATGGTGGCTTTTACATCTTCGCAGTACCACCAGCACCTGACTATCTCAAGAAGATTGACCCATCGCGTGCCTTAGCAGAACAGACCAATAAGCTTCCTTATGACGTGGCATGGGAGTTTCCAAGGACTAGAGTTAAATTAAGTAAGTAAACGATATAGGCATTTACATTTGGATATCTTACATTATCAATATAAAGAGGGTATTGACTCTTCTGGGACTCGAACCCTAACACAAACATCCAGCTAATCACGACTATTCTCGACAAATATAACCTCCTAAGCGTCATGGTTTCGGCACTCTGTTACTGAAATTCTGAGGGATTGAAATAGCGGTTTCTTTTAAGTGAAAACCGGTAAAAATTAAAGAAGCCCAGTGAGAGGAATGTAGTATTTGAATTGGAGAAAACCAGAAATAACCAGGCAAAGTAAAGTTGTTAAAATTGTGCTTTTCATATTTCCGCCGACGATGGGATTTATGCATTTAGACCAATCAGTGCTACTCATGATGGTACAAGTATCTCCTGAAACGTCGCCCACGAAATTTATCCTGTTCACGACGTAATAAAGCCATTCGTAATTTGATTGCTAAACATTTTTAAGACTGTAACTTTGAAATTTATTGTTATTTTTAAATTTATTCTTTATTTTACTGATTCATATTTAATTCATTATTGTTGATTTACTGCATAATTCACATCTCGGGCTTGTAAGCAAGCTGATAAAGGTGGTCGGTTTGTACTCAAGTGACCCAGATTCGATCCCTAGATTATCAAGTCCAAAATTGTACCTACCCCGTCCTTTTCCTCTCCTAACATCATTTCCTACCCCCTCGTCCTTCCCGTATAACATCACTTCCTAACCACTTCGTCCTTCCCTTATAACATCACTTCCTAACCCCCCTCGTCCTTCCCTTATAACATCACTTCCTAACCCCCTCGTCCTTCCTTCATAACATCATTTCCTACCCCCTCGTCCTTCCTTCATAACATCATTCCTTTTCCATCGTTCTTCCCTCCCTCCTTTTTCAAAGCAGTAAACGTTTGATGCAAAGTTTGTTGCTTGTTGTCCAATTGTTTTTAGGTATAAATAAGTGCGTGTTAAATACAATTACGTTTGTACGTTTAGCAAATACGTGGATGCGGGTGACAGGTTAATCAAATATAATATCCAAAGGGTTGTTTACTAATCAAAAGCTCTGTGTCTCACCGTATTTCTTGACAGTTAATAAACTTGGGTCTGGAGCCTTTGGTGAGGTTTTCTCTGCGGAAGCCGTCGGCATTTTGGCTCATGACCCAAGGTACAGGATACTAACAAAGCAGAAGCCGTTATTGGGACGCAGACGGGCCTCGAGATCAGGAAGCACGTCATCTCACAAGACAAGTGGAAGCACATCATCAATGCAAGGCATTACAACGAGAGGAAGCTTTTCACGTGGCAGTTTCATACGATTAGGATCTTCTCGAGGAAGTTATCGTCACATCAAAGGATATAAAAATCTTGTTACAAAAGTAGCTATCAAAAAGCTAAAAGGTAAGAAAGCTATATTGTGAAGCGTGTGTTTTATGTTGTGTAGAGATCAAGATAAGGTCATAGAATTTCTCTCCTTATTCGTACACTTGGGTAAAATGTCTTTTAGTGGTACAAAACGTGAAAATCGCTCCAAAACTTTGTTAGATAGCAAGCACATACTTAAACTTATTTTGTTTGACACGTTATAATATCCAGCACCATAAATTAAGAGAAAAATGAAATTGCAAAATACGCAATCATGATGTGGGTTGAATCCAGCCAATCACAAGCCACTTGCAAAAAGCGCGGCAAGATGACCAGGTTTTGGAAAATGTCATGGAAAAGACGACTTCCTCTTCACCACGCAGAACCAGATTTTGATTTTAGTGTAGGCAGTTTCTAGAGCACTTGTAAGTTAAAGAATACGTTACTGGAATTTTTATTTGCTCGACATCGCAGGTTTTCCCTAATTGGCAGCTTTTCTTCCATGGCCAGTTTCTCCTCGATTTCAAACATTTGATACCATGAAAACAGACAAAACAAGGTTAATCTTGACTCGATCTGTTTATGTTTATTATTTGGTTTGATAATTATAACTTTGTGTTTCTTTTCAATGTTATGTTTCCTGTGTGGGTTATGTTTGTCTAGTTTCGCGTGCTTAGTGTTTTTCTTAATTGTGTTAGCATTTTTATTTTCATTGTAGATGATGCAACTCCACTCGAACTGCGCGATTTGATTTCGGAATTGAAGATTCTCATACATATTGGTGAACACCCTAATATTGTCAACTTGTTAGGGGCCTGCACTAAAGGTAAGCTGTGCGTTTGTCCTGTTCTGGATGAACTCCGGAGATAGGAAGTTGACTTAAGATCCTTGTGTCTGTTTTAAATGTGTGTCTACTACAGGATTGTGTCCATTTAAGGATTGTGTTCACTATAAGAGTGACTGCTACGAAAGAGTGTCCACTACAAAAATGTGTCTAATTTTTAAGGGTTCCACTGCAGGTGTCCGCTATAAAAGAGTGCCCACTACAAGATTGTGTCCATTATAAAGGATGTTCACTGTAATAGTGACTGCTATCAAAGTTTCCACTACAGAAGTGTGACTAGTTAATATGGGTTCCACTAACAAGAGTGTCCACTAAAAAACGGGTGTCCACTACAAGATTGTCCACTACAGGATTGTGTCCATTATAAAGGATGTTCACTACAAGAGTGACTGCTATAAAAGTTTCCACTACAGAAGTGTGACTAGTTAATATGGGTTCCACTAACAAGAGTGTCCACTAAAAAACGGGTGTCCACTACAAGATTGTCCACTACAGGATTGTGTCCATTATAAAGGATGTTCACTACAAGAGTGACTGCTATAAAAGTTTCCACTACAGAAGTGTGTCTAGTTAATATGGGTTCCACTAACAAGAGTGTCCACTAAAAAACGGGTGTCCACTACAAGATTGTCCACTACAGGATTGTGTCCATTATAAAGGATGTTCACTACAAGAGTGACTGCTATAAAAGTTTCCACTACAGAAGTGTGTCTAGTTAATATGGGTTCCACTAACAAGAGTGTCCACTAAAAAACGGGTGTCCACTACAAGATTGTCCACTACAGGATTATGTCCATTATAAAGGATGTTCACTACAAGAGTGACTGCTATAAAAGTTTCCACTACAGAAGTGTGTCTAGTTTATATGGGTTCCACTGCAAGAGTGTCTGCTATAAAAGAGTGCCCACTACAAGTGTGTGCACTTTGTAAGGGTTCTTCTACTAGAGGTGCCCTGTATATAAGAGTGTTCACGACAAGAGTGTCTAGTTTAAAAGGTTTCCGACTGCCAAAAAAGGTGTCCACTACAAAGGTGTGTTTAGTTTTAAAGGGGTTCCGACTGCAAAAAAGGTGTCCACTACAAAGGTGTGTTTAGTTTTAGATGGGTCCGACTGCAGAAAAGTGCCCACTACAAAAGTGCGTTTACTTTGATATGGTGTCTACTCCAAACGAGTGTCTGCTGTAAAAGTATCCACTTTGGACAGTATTGGTTGTACAAGTTCTTTTGTTGTTTCCTTTGTTTTGTTTTATGTTGCTTTCGCGCGTGTGATTGTTCATGTAGTTCGAACTAAAATCGCGAGTTGCTATTTTGTATGACGACAGTGATAAATCGATAAATAAATGTATTGTTGCGTACAAGGATGCCTGAATATTTTTGGGGGCTATTTTTTACTTGCTAGGAAAAGAGAATGAAATGATGGTCATTTTAGAATATGCTCCTTATGGAAACTTGCTATCATTTTTAAAAGAACGCCGTCCAGTTTTTAAGCCGGTTCTAACGAAAGAACATATTGGTATGAACAAAGAACTTACAACCCTTGATCTTGTTGTCAGCGCCTATCAGATTGCAAAGGGAATGGAATACCTGTCATCCAGAAAAGTAAGTTTCATATCTCTCATATGTTCTTTGAAGTTGTAGCGCTGAAGGTCTTGGTTTTGACACAAACAATAGCTTGCTATGTTTCACCGAACCAAAATTGGGTCGTCGTTAGTTAACTGAAAACGAGGACATTGTACAGATCGTCCGAAGAAACTGTGGGGCTAAAAGAAGCCGTTGTAGAAGGTGGGAAGATGGAGATAGCCTCACTTTGGATGGAAGGACATCAGCTTTATGTTTGTCGCTTTAGTGTTGAAATAACATTGATTCGAGTATGTTGCTTGTTTATTTAACGTAAGCGCAGTCTTATGCCGCCAGGACCTTTGGCTGAAAATCCCTGGTAACTTATTTAATTTGTTCACCTACAATAAAGCCAAAAATTTGCGAAGTCAACTATTTAAGGAGAAAATCGATTCATCTGTGAATTTTCGATATGCGCTGTGTAATTCATATGCCAGTATTGGATTCTTTGACTCTAGTGTATCTTAAGACTAAAATATTGCGGGTTGAAGGTTCGTGAGTAGACTATCTTCGTATCGGTATGGATGATGTTTTAATTGTTGACAAATGATCGACAGAAGTAATTTTAAAGTAGCGTATACGAATTTTTCCATGAAAAACTTATTTTTAAAATTTTTTTACTCAATTCAAAGTGCAATTGACTAGGATCTTTATGGTAGTTCTTTGCCAATTTCCGTAGTGTGTTCATCGTGACTTGGCCGCTAGGAATGTGCTAGTCGGTGATAACTATGTCATGAAGATTGCTGACTTCGGATTGGCCAGGGATATCTACAAGGACGATCGTTACGTAAAAGTCACGGGGGTGAGTACTCATAGACGAGGCCATCGTCAACTTGATGATTTTTCAAAGAGTGCAACGTTTTCAAGAATGCTTAGTACGTGTAACTACATATTTTAAAAATCCTTTCTATTCATTTCCTGATACCATTCTCGAGGTAGCAACTATGGCTGAAAATATACTTTCTACAGGGTGTAGTCGTCTATTGTGACAGAGGTATACTTTCTACAGGGCGTAGTCGTCTATTGTGACACAAGTATACCTTCTACAGGATGTAGTCGTCTATTGTGACAGAGGTATACTTTCTACAGGGCGTAGTCGTCTATTGTGACAGAGGTATACTTCCTACTGGGTGTAGTCGTCTATTGCGACAGAGGTATACTTTCACTAATATTAAACAGAATTTCTTTTTCATTTGGACAATCCTTGCATCAACATTGACGTTATCTGTTACTTTACACTAACGAGATAGGTTTCAATTAAAGGTTTTGCTGTAAGAGCCAAACATTACACATGTTATGATACTGAGAGGTACTAATGACATTAAGGTATATTTGATAAGATGGATTTGGCTTAAGCATATTGTTTCCGTTACGTCACAACACGTCACATACGTCACAACACGTCCCAGTACGTCACATTACGTCATGTTCGATGACCTCATGCTTGACCTTGCTTACAGAAAGTCTGAGAGGTCACATCTTTTGTCTATTTTTTACAACGATGCATAATCATAGTTTTATTGAAAAAACATTTTCATTGTTATTGTTAGGGCTTGCTACCAATAAAATGGATGGCACTTGAAGCAATTAAAGAGAGGGTATTCACCCATCAGTCAGATGTGTAAGTATTTCATTTTTGTTCGTGATACAACATAAAAATCACTTTGAAATTTTGCAACATTGCCCTGAAAGCATACTTGAAAGCTTTTCTTTGTCGGACACTTTTTGGAGTATGAATCGTCACAAATAAAAGTATAGATGTATGACAACCGTTTTAGAAGAAACGTGAATCAAAACTAGGCAATCATTACAATAAAGAAAATAGACAATGCAATAGCAAAGCATTATTGGAATCGTCACAAATAAAAGTATAGAGTCCAAGTCAAAAACAAACTTTTTCTGTCCGCAGAGGTCTGGTTTGTATAAGGTCGAAGATTTTCGGATAATTGGCATAGCTAGATCGTCCTTCGATCTTAGTTTATTGGAATCTGTCGTCATTAAAACAGGAAAACCGGTCAGCCCAAAGGTATTTCACGTAATGCCTCTGTTTTTTGTGGTAGCAGAATGTATTCACATGCATGTGTGTATTGGCATTTATTTGTATTTGTGTCTCTCACCCTGTGTTTGCATCACTAAGTGTATCATCTCTACACCTGCCTTCCTCATTCGGTCTTCTAAACGACTCATTTTGAAAGTTCCTCTGGTAGTTTAATGTGTTTTGGTATGTTTTCGTTTAGGTGGTCATTTGGTGTCCTTCTGTGGGAGTTGATGACACTTGGTAAGAAAACATTCGTTAATTTACAACCTGTATCAATTATTCTGATTGGCAGTGAACAAGAGGTGATACTTGAAATAATTCATAGCTTTGGAAACAAGTTATTGGCAAGCTTAGCTTATCCCAGTTGAGACTTGTAACAAAAGGTAGTCATAATCTAGCTTGACTGTTTTATTGTAGTCGTAGGCGTTTTAGTTTAATTCCTACCGGTTTGTTATGGTCTTAGATCGTTTAGTTTGGTCGCTGATAGTCTACTCTGGTCTTAAGATGGTTTACTTTGGTCTCTGTACGATTAGTCCGGTCGCAAATGGTCGCAAATGGTTTACACGAGTACGAAAGTGTCGAAGATATTAATTGTGGAATGTTGCTTACTGGTAATTTTTTTTGTAAATCAGATACGCTATAACTCACATTTTCCTTGTTTATTTCAGGAGGATCGCCCTACCCTGGTATGCCAACAAAAGATCTTCTGGAATTTTTAACCGCTGGTTATAGAATGGAGCAACCGATCAACTGCCCACCAGAAATGTAAGTTGCGCTGACGGAATATTGTTTTATTCTACTGTGAAACGAAGTATTGTTTTATCCCACATTTGAGGTGGCATCAATCTTTTTTATTTTCACCAGCAGGCTGTGCTGTGAGTTTTTGCATTGTAGCATTAGGTTACTTAAAATTTTTAGGTGAAGAGCTGAAATGCTGTAGTGTTCCACACCAAGAAACTTTAAGGTCACTGATCCTTCACCGGGGGGAGTGCTTGTTGTTATTCTTTTTCAAATAAAACTACTTCGATAAGCCACAACAAGCCAGACGCCATCTTGTCTTATTACGTATTTATGATGAATGAAATAGTCCAATTTTTAACATAATCTGCTTTTTTTTTGCATATCGGACATCGCTTCGGATGTGAATCTAGAAGCGGTTCTTTAACGGTTACTATGGCGCTTGTGTAATAATGTTGTTTCTGTAGTTGTTCGCTTGCTGTTTGTGGTTCATCTGGCATGAATATGTAGGGTTTTTTGCTCTGCTATCTTGTCACTTGCCTCGTATTCACAATGATTTTTTTTGTTTCTAGATATGCTGTGATGCGAGATTGTTGGCATACGGATCCTAATGATAGACCGATCTTCTTTGAAATTGTTAATCAACTTGCAAGATTTATAGAGCAAAATTGCACGAGTGATGTAAGTTGTTAAACATGTGACAATTTCATTTATTATTAACAGTTATATCCTTTTTTAATAAAGTCGCATTATCGCATTTGTAATGGGAACTCGTGTTGAACAAACTATAGGTTGCATGTAGCAGAGTTGAAACATATGAGTTGGCAGACATGATTTTGGCTTAAATCATACTAAAAGATGGAAGATTATGCACAAGTTGACCAGGAAGTGGAACAAAAGGCGCTAAATGACGATAAAGGAAGCTCTTTATATTCAACTTAAAGTAACCCATTCATAATAAACAATTACTGTGTCAATCTTTCACCCTCATTTTCATTTCATTCATTGTCCTCTCTCTCTTTTTCTATTCCATCATCTTTTCTGACCCTTGCTCACTTTGGTGTAGCTTCAATCTATTATATAACTTTGATAAACTGTTATGCAATACAATCCTGTTTGTTGATTTAAGTCATCTGAATTATCGCTTTCACGTCGAACTGCAGTTGCATACTTCTGTTCAAGCCTTTAACTCGCGTTTATGGCTGAATTTAACCAACTTTTGGTATATATGCAAGTCTGGTTTTGACTCTTGCTTAGTAATGTTTAATGAAGGGTTAATTGTCAAAATACATTATTTACCATTTTTTTCAGGAATGTGTCAGCTACCTGGATGCAGCACATCTATCTGGCGACGATTACCTGCAGCCCGTCGATTCCCCTGCTCCCGTGTTTACCCCGCCACCCCCCTATACACCCAACGGGGATAGTAAACAACAGGACAACAAGTTTTTTCGCTCTAGCGATGGCTATCTTCCCTGCAATAGAGAGGAAAACGAGAAGGAGCGAATTGCTATGTCGGATCTAAAAAAGGATGCTGAGGATAACAACACAAGCGAAAGAAAACGAAAGGTGAGTCTCTTGTCTGTTCGTTATCGTAGATAAAAATATATCAAAATGGGGTCAGAGTGTACTCATTGTCATATTTAAACACGTTCATACACTTGCATTCAGTCAACAAAACGTGTTTAATTCAAATCCACTACATTGCATCCCTGTTTCTAGGCTGCTTCATGGTTAGCTTATTTAAAAAGCTAACCACGAAGCAGCCTAGAAGAGTCTTAAGGGATTTTTCTGTAACATTGTGATTATGTAAGAAGTCACATTTATACAAGGTCGTACACGTATGCAAATGCACACTACATGTGCACACACCAACACATCCACACACCAACACGTGCACACACCAACACGTGCACACACCAGCACATGCACACACCAGCACATGCACACACCACATGCACACACCAACACGTGCACACACCAACACATGCACACACCAACACAAGTACGCAAGCACATGCACACCAATACACATACATATACATTAACACACACATTAGAGACAAACACAGTAACATGCACGTTAGTGACAAACGCGCACGTGATCAGGTTTAGAAAAAAGCACAAACAGCAACGCAAGCGCGTACCCAAGCAATGCAGAAGAGTAGACGTGCACAGATGTATGTAATATTTGTGTGTTTACGTTGCCGTTGTAGAATTTATTGTCGTTGTGTTTTCGTCATTATTTTTTATTTTGATGTGACTGTTTTTATATGCTTTTCTTCATTCTTTTGTTTCTTTGTCTGTAGGCGGATGAACGTGAACGAGAGAAGAGAAAGCCCTCTGATTCGGATGGGTCACAGCACGGCACGGATGATGCTGTACATGGAAAACAGCAGTCCCTTCCCAATGGCCATGCTTTAACCAAAAAAGAAAAGCATACATTTGATGAAGACAAAGATGTAGATGAGAGTGAAGGACTTCTTGGCAACGGACAGCCTCATCGCTATATCAATGAAGATATCATAGTGTTTGAGGACAGATCATACATAAATGCCTGAAGGGAGAAATAAGTAGCAATAATGAAATATTGCCATATGAACAGGAAATAATTCCCGATGTTTGCAGCGGCTAAAAATGCTGCGAGAAATTGTTACCTAACGTTTGATGAGAGCGTTGGCTAATAAGTTCGGTGGCTTGATCTATGTTACATTCCCTTGATTAAACATCTGGTGCTTATTTTGATATAATTTTCAGGGAAGGAGCAGGTCTAATGGAGGTATGTGCTAAGTCGAGAAATTAGGGTATTTGATGCTCGCTGTAGTGACCCAGTATC
>JANTCA010078048.1:22154-34654 GCA_024741275.1 Chironex yamaguchii
CCAGTGTATGAGACCGGGAAATTAGGGTATTTGATATTCACTGTAGTCTCCCAGTATCCCAGTGTATTAGGTCGGGAAGTTAGGGTATTTGGTGCTCACTGTAGTGACCCAGTATCCCAGTGTATGAGACCGGGAAATTAGGGTATTTGATATTCACTGTAGTCTCCCAGTATCCCAGTGTATTAGGTCGGGACGTTAGGGTATTTGGTGCTCACTGTAGTGAACATTGACCTCGCAACGCAATTACCCAGTGGTTTGTTCCCTAGTGACTCTGTGACAAACGTTTTTCGCGGTACTTGGGATGCAAGCTAAAGGAGGGATAGTATGTATGTTGTTTTGTGTCACTGGTTATTCTACTTGGACAATAATAAGAACATTTTGAAAATCCTTTCTAATGGTTTGTAGGTTTGTATTTGGTATTTTGCTTTTTTTAATTTTTTTTGTAAGTAACATGTCTAGATATTTATTGTTTGTAGATAAAAAAGGATTTCTTCTAGGTTGTTAAATGTATTTTTGCAAACTGTAGGAATTGTGTGGCAATTGTGGCTGGGCGTTTGACGAGTGGGAAAGAGGCAATATCTCTTTTTTTTGGCCCTGCTTACAGATTGTTCACTTACATAGAGTATTTGATATAGCATGCAAAGATTTTTGATAAACTTAATAAGAAATTATTTATTATTGACACAAATAACATTTAGAGTGAACGCTTTGCTTATCATTGATGTAGAGAACTGGAAACAAAGAGGACTGGATTGAGTTAGCGAAACAGTCTGAGTATATTGATACTTTTGTATTTAGGGTTGGGGTAGGGTCAGATTGTGCATAAGCTGATTTTACATATAACATAGTATAGCTCTTGCTATAAGCTTCTGAATTTGGTAGACTTGAAATTTTACAGTTTAAAGAAGAATTATTATTTAGCATCGATGTCTCGTGTCTCTGGCTCAACTGATATCAGTTAGAATTCGCGTTACCTTTCTTGCTATGATCATCACCTATCCCCTTTTCCACCTTCGGAAGAATTATTTCTTATCAGATTGTGCGTTATGGCTATGAGGTTGGACAGGCCTCGGTGCCACTTTTGGCCTGTAATGCGTTGTGGCGAAAACGAGGCTGTCGTGCGGTGTGATTGAAGTATGAGTATGAACACAGGGGCGTCGAACCCGGGTCTTACGACTGCAAATATGAACGCCTTTCTGCACTAAACACAGCTGGAAAGCTTTTTGACATCTTAGGTAAGTATAGACATGGCAGCCATTTATAAGAAGCATGGGTCGAAACTAGCCAATTACACACAAGAAAGAAAAAGAAAATAAGAATTCAAAGCAAAAGTGAAAAACCTACATGTGAAAATCGATCTCGTTCTGCCTACAAAGCCCTGGTTTTCTTGTTTTTGTGCAGACAGACCGGTTCACTTAGATGGAAGGACGGTTTTGCTATGCCAATTACCCGCAAGTTGTTGTCGTTGGACCTGCCTATCCGTTGTTTGGTTGGCCAACCAACAGCGTGCGTGTAAGGCATTACACGAGAGGCTGCCTTCTGAGACTGCAAAGCTGAGAGAGGGAGAAAACCTCTTGAATTTTCTGTTCAAGGATGATTTATGACCGAATCGCATGTTTTGGCAGTCATCTTAGCTTTGCAAGCGTGAGATGGCTGTTCTCCAGGGGTAACTGAGGCTTTGGGTACACAGGGTGTACTTACGATTAAAAAGTGCAGATAGAAGCGATTTTTATCTGTGTTAGTATCATCAGATCTTTATTAAACATAGTTACGGAGAAAAACAGACACACACTGAAAACTTGAATTTTTAAAGCCACGGTTATACAAACGAGCAGTGGAAGGCTATGGCAGACTGAAGAACATGGCCTATAGAGAGAGATTGGCTTTTTGACATCTTAGACTCTTGAGAGCATGAAAGGTAAGTATAGACATGGCAGCCATTTCATAAGAAACGTGGATCGAAACTAGCCAATTATACACAAGAAAGAAAAAGACAAAAAGAAAATAAGATTTCAAGCAAAAGTGAAAAATCTCGATGTGAAAATCGATCTCTCTCTGCCTACAGAGTACTGGTTTTCTTGTTTTAATGTAGACAGGCTTAAATACACTTAGATTAAAGGACGATCTAGCTGTGCCAATTATCCGAAAATTCGCGTCCTTATACATTTTGGTGCATTCTGAATTTTCTAGTAAATGTTTGCCTATGGCAGAATCGCATGTTTTGGCAGTCATTTTCACTTCGCAAGCGCGAAATGGCTGTTCACTAGGAGGAATTGATGCTTGGCGTACAGTGGCTGAAACATGTTTGATCCTGTCACCCAATCTTTGAGAAGTGTGACCTACATACCGACCTTTACATCTGCACAAAAATTCATATACTACTAAGCTTTTTTGTGTGGTAGGTACACAATCCTTGTGAATGGATGGTAAGATCTTTCTAGTCATGAAAATCCTTGGATTTACAGCAGAGAAACGCTTAACTACAGCTTTTTTAATATGTGTTTCTATGCGGATAGAAACATTACCTAGCCAAGGAAGTTTTAGGTATATTGGACATTTTTGAGGCCCAAAAGACTTTCCTATTTCAAAATCAGTGATCTTTTCTCGAAGAATTCTAGAAACAACATCCTCTGGATACCCGTTTTTAAGGAGAATAGATATTATTTTCCCTAGTTCCGAATTTAATTTAGATTTTGAACAGATACAAAGTATTCTATGGGCAAGTGTTCTAATGAGGTTGATTTTCCTCTTTTTCGGACAAAAAGAATCCCAACGAATGTACTGACCAGTAAAACTGGGGAAAGCATTCTTACAATGGAATGGGAAATGTATGAACACTGGGGAAAGCATCCTTAGATTTAACAATAGAACTCCCTGAAAATCAATGTTCTCATAGAAAACCCGGGAAGTTCTTCCTTAAGATTGCCGTCAAATCAAATGTGTCTGTATATAGTAACATACCAAAGGAACGTGGACCGAATTGTTTCAATGTGTGAGAAAGCTTTAACCAATAAATGTTGATAAATTGTCTCTGATGAAACAACGTCGACTGAATATTCAAGAGTATCGCAATATATGATCAACAGCTTGATGCAGATAACGTCTTATTTAAAATGACGCATAAAAATGATGAGGCATAATCAAAAGACATGGACGAACTCGAACATATTTGAACGTGCTCCACCTAATGGTTAACCATTGTAGACTGTTGGAATTTTTTAGCATCTTCGAGCTTTTCAGAGACTTTAACGTCTATTAATTTTTTTACTAATAATTGGCCTAGCGCTTCGTTTGGGATACCAAATTTGAGTATTTTGAGGCGTGGATGGCAAAAAGTCCCTCATTAGACTTATTTGTAATAAGTGCCCCAAAGATTTAAACACCACTTGAATTTGTAACCTTCCATAGGCGCCTCCTAAATGCAGGGATACGGTTTTAAAACTTTCGAAGGGATCCCAAATTCCTAGTTGCTTAGCAACACTTGTTGATAGTTTGGGTTTTGATTTTTTATGACATGCCGGGGACTGGGTCGAATTTAACCTCCAAGATTTAAACTGACTGTAAACTTATTTATCTTGGAAACCCTCATTGACCTGCAAGGTTTACTACTTGATTTATTGTAAGATTTTCGTCTCAAAAGATCAGATGGATGGTTTCGCACTGGATGGTCCAAGTAAGGGGACACTTGATGCTCTAGCCGAGAATGAAGACGACGAAAAGGAGGATGAAAACGAACAAGATGGACAAGATGAAGAACAACTTACCAAACATCTGGATCCTGTCATCTATGCTCTTGCACCTCCCCTGGAATCAAAATCGGAAAGCCAGGTCGATGTCAGTGCCTCACCAGCGTTCCAGAATCTCGATCAGGTTCATAAGATGCTTTGATGTCTTTTAAAATCTGCACATGTGTGATTTAAATCTTCATCGTTGTTTACCGATCGCAGTGTAGAGTATTGGTAGCTCATTTTATAAATTTCTATATAATTTAACTTTTCCCAATAACTTGAATAAGCGCACCCATTGATCTTTCTACAACGATATAAGGGAAACTAATGGGCATTCAAGTGTGAAATGAATTTTGGTTTTCTATTTTTTGATTAATTTTTTTGCGCTAAAAATGTTTACAGTTTTCTTTATATTACTTTAGCTTTTCACTGATGGAAAAATCTCTGGTGAAAAGGTTGCTAGGCTTAAAGCGAAATACCAGGAGGTATTGAAGTATTTAACCACAACAAGAACATCCGAGTCAAACCTGTTAATCAACGCTAAGACATTGCTTCAACAAGCACAAAAATTGAGAATGGAACTGGAGAAAGGAGAATCTTTTCCTCATGTTGAGGACAATGAAGTAAACAGGTATTAACTTTAATCGCATTTTACAAGATTTCGAAACCATATATTTGAAGTGGTCTGCTCATGGACTTCTACAACTGTTAGTAGATGATTGCAGTTGAATCAGCCAGTACACTGTGAGTGTGTAACTCACTTTAATGGGTAGTTGGAATGAAGTTGTACAACACCTCAATATATTATGCAGTTATTTAAAGAATGATTTTAAAAGAACGATCAATGTATAGTATAGTCTCGTGATCATCTTACACCAGAATCTCATGCTGAATATTTCTATTGCCATAATTGTCAATAGATATTTTGATTTTTTTACGATGTCTGTGCTGCTTTAATATTTCTACATTAACTAAAGGGCAAATTAAAGTAAACTTACTTGTTTCATTGAAGAAGAAATTTACCATGTCATGATTCATAAGCTGTTACTTGTCTACATGTTAAGAGATTGTCTCCCATCATTCAGAGCTAGGATTGAAGCTCTACATCTCTTTGTAAGTCAACTTGCTGTGGGGACAGAGATCAGGGTCCTGTCAGAGGAGCTTCATCATCACTTTACATACATTTGCTATGTTCCTTTCATTGTTACTGATGGCCATATTTGTGGAATTATGTTGGATATGCTATTATTTGATTGCAGGGACTGAATGTTGTTATGTGCTATATCTTGTGGTGATGTTCAGTTCTGTGGTTTAATTGTCTAGTTTTGCCAGTTGAATTTGTTACCTTTTGGCTTGTGGCATGACTATCTACATCACCCTTTGAAAAATTGTCATGAAAATAGTGTCAATGAATGCCTTATTTTTTTTCAAATATGTGTGATATTGGCATCTTTAAAATCTTTCACAAAATGGTAGTACCATGGAGCTAGAATATGACTGTAAAGTAGAAAGTTTCTTCTAACTTTACTGCCCTTTTGAAGAAGATGCATTTTTGAATCTTGTTTACCTTTACTCTCATGGACTGATGAAGCTTGGTTACATGCATTTGCATAGGTGCTGGAAAATTGTTATGAAAATTGTGTCATTTGATGCCTTGTTATTTTTCAAATATGTGTGATATTGGCATCTTTAAAATCTTTCACAAAATGGTAGTGCCATGGGGCTAGAATATGACTGTAAAGTAGAAAGTATTTGTAATTTTACTACCCATTTGAAGAAGATCCATTTTTTAAATCTTGCTTACCTTTACTCTCATGGACTGATGAAGCTTGGGTACATGTATAGGTGTTGTAGTATTTAAAGACCTTAGAAGAGATGGTGGCTGAGCTTAGGCTATAATCTTGCTGATGGTTAATCCTGTCTCTCTGGAATTTGTTTCTTTTTTGAAAGGATGGTTTCCACATTTATATACAAGGGGTAGTAAAGTAGAGGGTGGTAGCCATTGGCTGCTTTCGTTGATTTATAGAAGCACTTCGTCTCTTATTCTATCTAACTTTGGACCTTGTCAATAGAGACCTCTTCTCACTATCAGTTTAAGCTTGCTTGGACATTCATAGCAGAGGCATACCATCCATTATGATCCTGCAAAAGAATTTTTTCTGAGAGGTAATTGACATATTTACAAAGCAAGTTTATGTATATAAGTATAGCTCATCTTGCTTTGGTTTGGCCATGGCAGGATACCCACAGCAGCATATCATGGATTACTTCTTGTTGGCATACCAGCAATGACCATTAAAAGGTATACACTGTTTACACATAATGATTTCTACATGTGCATAACCATAGTTTACAATGATGCTAATACATAGCAGAGAGTAACATGATAACATTGTTGCTGCTTCAACAAATCATGCTCGCTCAATAGTAGTGACTTTTCTTCAATGACCATGGAGGCAGATTACCACCAAGGATAATGTAAACAATATTGTACAAATTGTCTGAAGTACTGTGTTTGGCAAGTAAAGGTGTTCATTGTGCTCACTTATTTATATTTTAGGCTCAGAACAGAATTACTAAGGCACTCAAATGAATTGTCTGCTACTGTTGAACGCACTTATCAAATGGAATACAAGATAGAAGGCCTTTCAGAGGAGAAACAACTACTTGAAAGAGAATACAGAAGAATGCCAAAGAAAGAAGAGATTGATAAACAAATTTCTGATATTCAGAAGGCAACTGAAGACTGTAAAGTTGAAATAGCACAGAGGACCCATGAATCAAAAAATCTAAAAGATGAGCTTGTAATGAGACAAGAGCAGTTAAGCCAGTATTCAGAAAGCTTGGAAAAAAGTCACAATGAACAACAGAAATTGAAGGTAACAAGGCAGTGATATTTCACAGTTTTCTTGTAAATGAATAGGATGCAGAAATGTATTCATAAGTAGCCAAACCATTTTAATTAAGAGATGAATAAAGAAGGACTTAGGTCATCTTTGATCAACTGTTTACTTATCTTATTTGTAGAATATAAGTTAATAAGTTAATTTTTGTAAATAATTACATTATCGTGGCCTCTACAAAAATCGCATTTAGATTGACAACAAGGGCTATTTCTTTCTCAATTAATTGGTACTACTTATTTCATGATATAACATCTCTTTGTCTAAACAGCTGGGGCTAGATGCCTGCTTGTCTTGTTGCATTTAGTAGCTGTTTCTGTGCTTTATAATCATCTATCAGGTCTATGGCGATATTTACAGTCTCCATATTCTATCTGGTGTTAGCCAGCCGACCTTTTTGGGTCTAGCCAGGTGTTTATGGCCATGTTGGGCCTGTCTACTGAAGGTCAAATAATGAATATTCAAAAAGCAAATTAGATCTGCATGCAGTAATGTGCAATGTAAACTGCTTGTGGACCCTGCTGACAATGCTTAAATGAGTCATATAAATGTGCCTTTAAGGGCAACTATGAATCACATTCTATAGCCATGTGAATAAATAGGTATTGTCAATATTGAGTGGCTAGTCATTATCATCCCCCAAAATACTTGATTCGACATTATGAAACCCTTCATGCAAACAAACTTGTTTATTGTATTTCATTAAGACTACCACAGGCAAGCTATGAGCTTTGTCACAGTATTTCATAAATATTTACTTTTTAATCGTCTACTTTTTATGTTGTCCTATTACATTAAAGTTTTCATTTCTGTTTAGTTAGCATTTTCATTTATTTTTTTAGGATGAATTAATCAAGATAATGACAGAGCCAGCACATCTTGCCAAGCAATCAGATTTGATTGTAAGGCAGAAAAGGTATGATCATTTGTATACATTTGTTATTCACCTTACCCTCCTATGCCATTGATGTATATTTTCAGATATCTTACAATTCAAAGCAGGTGACCATAATGACATCGTATAGCAGGGTGAGGGGATTGAATTCCTGGTGTGCAAACTTATATTTATCCAGGCACCTTTATTTTCTTTGCACTTTTAAATTAGAATCAGTGAAACCCCGCCAGTATTGTGTCCATGAAACAAAAACTACTCATTACATTCTGTTAAATGGTATGAACAAAACAAGGCAATTGTCAAAAAATATTGGCTAGTAATCTTTGCAATTTGGTTGTAAGAAGCAAATGAAATGTTTTGGCCAAAATATTGTTTACTTGAAATAGCTTGAGCTTCAGCCCTTCAAACTTTTGTATCACAGTTTTTATGACTGACTTACAATAATGCATCACACTAGGTTATTTTTACATGATGGTTTGCAAACCTCTGATTTTGAGTCCTGTAGAGTATTGATTGATAGGTGAGGTGTTATATGAATAATGTAGCTATTGCAAATTCCAAAGCAGAACTCAACATTAAATTGACTATTGCCAGAAGGTTGATGAAATTCTAGCAGTGATAGGTGTCCTATTGTCACTTCACCATGAATTTGATCCAACCTAGGAAGTACATCCCATATGACTATGAAGTCAAATGCAAGAGTAGCAGTCTCTACTTTATGTTTTGCAGTAGAAAAAAGTAATGTCGTAAAAATGCCTCCCTGCTTGTCTTTTCTCCCTGTGCAATCTTGGCATACCTAAAGGATTCATGGGAAAGAAGACACTGATAACATTATATTTACGTTTTCAATAATTGTCTTGAAAATTTGCAACATTGCACTGAAGACATACTTTCGTCAGGCTAACTTTCATCTGACACTCTTCAGAGCATGAATTATCAGACAGGAAAGTATAGTTATTTTGCAACCTTTCTATTTATACATTGTTAAACCCTGTACTTCAATGTAATAAGCCCTTATTACAGTATATGAAAACACATGCTGCACAGGGCTTTCACGCTCAAAAATTGAGTTGCAGGACAAAAAGGTCTCGTGATCAATGTGGGGCACACGACTTAAAAATATTAGATAACAACACATGGTGAAGTTTTTTATTGATAAATTGAATTCAACAACACTTTCCTTTTCAGTTTTTAAAAGCAAGCCATAGCCTAGAGCTTTAACTGTCAAGAGGATTTCCATAAATTAGGTGATTTGGAAAATAGTACATGGTTTTCAAGGACTATCAATCTTTTTCGCTCTATTTCCTGTCAGCACTCAATTTGAAATAATATAACCGGATTTAGCACTTAAGTAAAAAACTGAATCTTTGAATTGCACAATGTGAAGGGTTTCAGTGACATGACAATATTGACGGGGCTTCAATGCTGTTCAGCAAAGTGAAAGAAAAACAGGTGAAGACAGCGTTAGCAAATGGAAACAAAAGAAAGCATCCCCCTTCTGACAAACAAGTAAGAAATGAAATCGTGGGCATGTGCCTGCACGCTCGCGTGCTATTGTATGCCCCCCACTGAAAGCCCTGGCTGCACTATAAAACTCATTTCAAAGTATGGTCTTGGTTTTCTACAACATTCTACCTGAGTGATCTCTCATCCAAGAGGAGTTATGCTAGTATCTGTCCACTTTTTGTAGCTATATCTTATGAAAAGTCAGTAGCAGTGGAGCCATTTTGCAAATGTCTGAAGTTCACTATTGATGATTCTTTTATGTGCATAATTAGTACTTTTCTCCAATTTTTGTAATTTTTATTCGACTTAGGGATTATGATGATAAGAGGGGGAATTTAGAGCCACAGATAGAAGAATATAATAAGGAGGCAAGGATAATATTTGGATTGATTTATGTATACATTTGTTGTCTTAACAAGGCACACGCTTTTCACACATATTGTATGGTACTGTATACCTGATCTATGTAGTGTCACTCTGGCCATTCTTGTTGAAATGACTACTGTTCATGTATCCTTACACCTGGATGAGTTGAAGAATTTCTGCACACTTTGTCACATGCTCTAGAGGTAGATTAAAACCGCAAAACGGCTTTAATAAATAATCTGGTTTTGTTCCTTTCCTAGACAGGGTTGGTTTCTGCAATAACAGGCAGTTGTAGCAAAACACTTTTTTTGTACTAGAAAACACCTTTTGTAGTCTCTGTAGTATCATACTGTGATAGAAATGGCTTTATTAGGAAAATTATTTGATCAAATTATATACAAAAAGATCTATACCACTACCAGAAAACAAAAAGAAAGTAGATCCTGATGGCAGTAGTCAAACCCTCCAATGTTAGCTTCATTTGCAGCACTGCTCGTGTAATGCTTTCAGAGGTGCTATCGCACTCAAGGCAAAACACACATCCCAGTCTTAGTATTACAAAGAAAGCAACAGATTCTGTACTGGGAAAGTCCTTTATGTTGTTGTTGTCATTGCATAGCTTCAGATTCCTTGCAGTGGGTAGAATCTGGCTGCAAATAATGTGATGATAAATTGCATCGCCCTGTTCCACAAACTGCATTTTACGACGACATCAAATGATGCTTGCAGGACTGCTGCCATCTCTGGAACTTTGTTTTATGGGAGAGAGTCCCACCTGTTCCTCTCCCAACCCTCCTCTATTCTCATCCTGGACTTGGGACCAGGCAATGGTGGAGTTCAAAGTTCTTTATCCTTATAACAACAATTATCAAAGGTGGATAGTTTGACAATAGTCGATTGAAGTAACACAAAGATTAAATATAACTGTAGCATAAACAAAAACATCACTTTAACTTCACTTTTGATGCAAGAAATCATGCAAGTTCCATTAGTAGTGATGTCAGTGCCATTAGTCAATAGACAACAACAGATAATATACCTGTGCAATTAGTTAAATAAATCTAACGGGCACCACAGTAGTATTAATGGTAATACCGTAATGGCACAAATAGCTTATGGTGTATAAGTTGTGTTATTTCATTTCTTCAATTCACTCACCGTAATCAGCATGTCTTACAGTTTGCAAGACATCCAGCCTTCAGTATTTAAAGAGCACTCACAATATACACACTGTGTGGTGTGACAGCTCCTTCAAGGACATTTCATAGTATTGTTAGTTAATAGTCCTTTATACATATAGGTACTGCTTTCATTAGGTGAGCACCCAAAATTGCTAGATTGGGGTTTGTTGCCAGTCAACAACCCTGACACCAATGACTTCAAGGACATTGTTAAAGGTGAAACATTGATTTCCTTTACTTGTGAAGAAACAAACAGCATTAGAAGATCCATAAGAAATGTATTTAACAAAACTGAACATTAGCAATGCTGATTGCAAACACAATTGATTGCTATCTACAAAGTAATCAGTTCCAAGTCTCCTGCAAACAAGTTGTTAGGGAAAAGAGGGAGGATGTCATAGGGAAGACCAAATATCTTATAGTGAGCATAATTTGTCTCCGTTTTACTTCAAGAGTTAAATGAATGGAGTGAAATTTAAATATTGACAATCACGAAGTTAAAAGTTTTGAATATCAAAATAAATCAATACTAAAAAACATAATTAAAATGAATAATATTGACAGCTAGGTGCTATGGGACATTCAAGGGTTTGAAGATTAAAGTCTGAGATTTTCAAGTTATTTGGAGTTTGAGTTAATTGGTGTCAACTGTTTGGTACTTGTTGGTATCTTGTCACTAAATGACATGTCAACATTTCCTGAGTAAAACAACAATTAATGAGGGATCTAGTTTTACTGTGTAAAGTTCAATTGCATATTTGCTTACTAAACAATATTTAACGTTTGCAAAATGTAACAAAATTACTATATATTATTGGTACACATAACCTATTTGTGCCTTTATAAGTTTTGGTGATATAGTAATGTTATAGCATATTTGGAAAGATAGTGTCAACAAAGTATTTTAAAATACTTTGATATCTAAGCTTTCATTGTCATGTGATTTTGTGTCATAGCTGAGGAGAATGGCAAATAAGAATGGAGCTCTGCTGGAAGAGATAGACAATCTCTCAAAAACACTGGATTATCAACGTAACATTTATGAAGAAAAGGTATAACACATAGTCTCTTAATCTATATGCAGGCTTCTTAGTTCTTGGGTCAAACAGATTTACAACCACAGTAAATGGCAAATGATGGTGTAAGTGTGTGTTTTACTGGCAGTATCATGTGTTTAATCCACCATCTTTCCAGTAGTTACCATATGCTATGCGGGGACGTTTACTGCACTTTTTTTTGAAGTTTCAAGTATAACTGTTATGAATCATAACTTCGGTATTCCACATGAAAAATGAGTCGTTTGCTGAAATTGTCACTTTTAATCTTAAGTAATAAAGCGAACACCCAATACAAACAGGCAGGATTGACTTGGACACAATAGGCTAGACAGTTTGAGGTTCTGAGCAACAGGCAGGAAGCTGAGAAACCCTTTTTGTCATTCCAGTTTGGCTGTTTTTTACAAATAATATAACTGTTATTGCAGCCAGAAAGACTAGGTGCTGGGAAACGTTTATTATGGACATAATATGAATGTTCTTTGACAATTTATGGAAACATTTTGAAATTCTCATGTGAAATTAAAAGTACAACCTTGCTACAATATTGTTTAGCTATGTCAGCATTGCTATAATTTGATTGATTAAATTATTTACTTTGTTATTTATTAATCAATGATGTTGCTTGTTTATGAATTCATGGATTATTCATTTTATTGCTAATCTATTTATTTATCAACAGCAAAAGGAGGTTGATTTGCTAGTTAAAGAATATGAGTTATCTCAAGAGAGACAAGAAGAATTACTTGGTGACAAGTAAGCCACTATTTATTTGCCATTTGTTATAAAGGATATAATTGCTCATCTCCAACACTTCCATGTGTATGTTAACATTCCAAAGCTTGATTTGTTTATTTTATTTTATA